>VUQI01026181.1:0-18776 GCA_015106735.1 Paratilapia polleni | reverse complement strand
CTCTCCTTCTCCATACTTTTCTCTTCCCATCATTCTGGTACAAGTTCATCTTTGTTTCATCTGTCCAAAGAATTTTTTCCTGAGCTGTGCAGGCTCTTTTAGATGTTTTCTGGCAAAATCTAATCTGGCCGTCTTGTTCTTGAGTGTAACCAGTGGTTTGCACCTTGTTGTAAACCCACTGTATTCAAGAAGGCGTCTCTGGATTGTAGACTTCGACAATGATGTACCTACCTCCTTGAGAGTATTCTTGACTTGGTTAGATGTTGTGAAGTTGTTTTTCTTAACCATGGAAATAATTCTGTCATCATGCACTTTAGTTGTCTTCTGTGGTCTCTCAGGCCTGTTGGTGTTGCAGTACTGGCCGGTGCATTCGTTCTTTTTAAGAATGTACCAGATTGTTGATTTGGCCACTCCAGATGTTTTTCCCATCTCTCTGATTGGTTTATTTTGTTTTTCTCAGCCTACAGAAATCTCATATTTAAAATTACAGTGACTAACTCAAATTACACATGTGGAATCAATTTCAGATATTATGTCTGCTTCATTTGTCATGAATAACAAGAGAACAGACCTCACCTGGCCATGAAACTGCTTCAGTCAGTTAATGTTGAGGCTCTGAAAATGGGGGACAGTGACTGTAAGTCATAAACAGTTAATGTAAATTTTTTGTAAAACCCATTGAATTAAAACTGAAAGTCTGCATTTCAATCACATCTCGATTGATTTAAAATCCACTGTGGTTTACATACAGAGGCAAAAGTGCAAAAATTGTCTTTGTCCAACAAATTATGGACCGAACTATAAATCAATCAATGGTATCCTTAGCTCTCAGTCGCTTGTTTAACTGAAGATCCTCCCACTTCATGTTGCCAGTTACTTCGCCCATCGTTGCTTGAAGTTGCTGAATGTCGTCACTTTCTAGGGTCTTTGGTTGCCACGTCACTGCCAGTTGCTTCCTGTGTGTGCTCCCCTGTGGATGTGACAAGCGAGCAAAGGTCCATGCATGGCTTGTGAAACCGCATGCTCACTGGATAATGATATGTCAATCAAAATTTGTTATGAGCATATCCTGGATAATTTTCTCAAAGATTTATATAGAGCTAGAAGTCTTTTTTGCAATCACAGTGGTCGCCCCCTGGTGGCTGTTAGAAAAGGAGGCAGGTTTAAAGCACTTTGCTTCACTTCAGAATTATCAGAATCAGAATTTTTTTATTTTTTTATTTCCAAGTTTGTACACAAACGAGGAATTTGTCTTGGTGTCATGTGCAATACAGTGGTACAGAAGTGGAATATATGGAATTTACAATATATACATATATACATATATATATAAATATAAATATAAATATAAATATAAATACACGATATATACTAACTGCCTACAGATATTAAAGAAATTAAAACATATGTAAAGGTTATGGACAGGAAGGGGGGGAGAAGTACAAAATGTAAGTAGAACATGTTGTGCAAAGTGCTTGTACTGAGTCCAGTGTGCAAAGTTATTATAGTCTGTAGTAAGTATGTTATTGTAACACATTAATTGAGCAGTGAGCGGGGCGAGGGGGCGGTGTTAAGTAGTCCAACAGCCTGGGGAAAGAAACTGCTCTTGTGCTGTGAGGTACTGGTTCTGATGGACCGCAGCCTCCTGCCAGAGGGGAGCATCACAAACAGTCTATGTCCAGGGTGGGAGGGGTCAGCAGCAATCTTTCTTGCCCGTCTCAGTGTCCTGGCGGTGTACAGGTCTTGGAGGGAAGGCAGACCGCAGCCAATCACCTTCTCAGCAGAACAGGAGGCATACAACTTTTCATACAACTTTTCAGACCTGGAAGCTGTATGTGCTTTCAGTACATATGTTATTCTATCTAGTAAAAGGTTTGGCGTGATTTGTCTTTTCCAAGCCATTTCATTTTGGTCTGTTAGTTTGTTTTTTTTCTTTTTTTTTCCAAAACAATTTTATTAGCTTTTTTGCATTTAAAAGACTGAGGTTCATTCATGTTTGTTAATTTTTCTTATGAATTTACCAAATTTTAATTATATGTTTAACAGTCAGATTACCAGTCTGCTTTTGCAGTTTCTTCACTGTGTTAGAACGTAAATACATGGGAAGAAGACATTTTAGACAATTCATGTTTTAATTGAGTCTGAATGTTTTTCTCCTTGTGGAATTTAGGAATTGTCCTGGTTGCCATCAATCCATATGAGAGCCTGCCTATCTATGACGCTGACATCATTAATGCCTACAGCGGGCAAAACATGGGGGATATGGACCCCCACATCTTTGCAGTAGCAGAGGAGGCATACAAACAGATGGCCAGGTGTTGACACACATTTCATGTTAAATTTTAAATCCAGGAAAATGTTAATTTCCTTTTACTGATATTCTGTCTGTATGTTATTACACTTTCATGCAGGGATGAAAGAAATCAATCCATTATAGTGAGTGGTGAGTCTGGGGCTGGCAAAACTGTCTCTGCTAAGTACGCAATGCGTTACTTTGCCACAGTCAGCTGCTCCTCCGGTGAGGCCGATGTGGAGGAGCGAGTTCTTGCATCCAGTCCCATCATGGAGGTAACATTTAAGACTGAACACAAAATAAGACAAAATTAGAAAATTATAAAAATTACTGAACACCTGTATGTATATAAACATTATGCTTATTTATATTATACACTTATGTGTACATACATATTATTGTTTTTGGTTTTGCAGCCCATTTTTGTGTGGTTGTTTTAACTCATTAACTCTTCACTTTATTTTAATTGCAACTGTAGTGTTAATCTGGGTGTGAGGTTCCTGTGGGGGAGGGGGGTTTCCCAACCTCTGGTCTACATGTCCCTGAATTATTTTTATAACAGATGGTGACGAAATTTGTCCTCTCCTCTGATTTTTAGCTCTGCAGCTTGAAACAGTCTATAGTACAACTACAATTCATTTAGAATTAGACTTTCCCTGTCTGCATGAGCGCTCCTGTCACAGTAGAAATAAACTTATGTGGGGTGGGTTGATCCTGGTCCTGTTCCAAATCTGCCTTGGTCCATGCATGGCTTTTAAGCATGCCACTAAGCACTCAGGCTGCTTGAGCATGAGAACTGCAGCTAGCTAAATAAAAGAAAAATGAAGAGGACTTATCATCCTAAAAAATATTACTACTGAGTGTCAAACACATGTCTGATCATCTGATCAGAATTCCCTACAAAGGTCAGGTCTTCATCTTCTTATTTTAACTTGTTCAATTCCAGTCATGCTCTGGGACTGCTATCTGTGACATCCAGCTAGAAAGTGTTGATACAAAGGGTATCTCTGAAGAAATGTTACGCTTGCTTCTTGTTGGCTTTACACTGATGGCACAACTGCTATAACAGGCCAGTACAGAGGAGTAGAGACACCCCTACATGAAAAGATCTCTAATAATAAGCAGTAATAAATAATAAATACATTTCCGAGATTATAGGTCAACTGTGGTTTTTAAATTATTTTTTTTAATGAAAACATTCCCCCCTCTGATTTTTCTCACAAATCACACCCTGGCCTGAATGTTTATCTTGAATTTACCCTGTGTCAAAGCACTTTTAAAGGTGCTATATTAATATATATATATATATATATATTTTATTTAGGCCCTCGGGAATGCTAAGACAACAAGGAATGACAACAGCAGCCGGTTTGGGAAATACATAGAGATTGGGTTTGACAAGAAGCACTGTATAACTGGGGCTAACATGAGGACCTACTTACTGGAAAAGTCTCGAGTTGTGTTTCAGGTAAATTTCATTTATATGGATTTTACTTGCCTTTAGATGTCCACTTCTGTCTTTCTATTTGATGTGTTTCTCCTGACAGTGAATTGATTTGAAGCACTGTTATGTTTGTGTAACAGTGTGTTTAACATGTGTATCTTAGCAGTGTAGTAGCACACAAACATAAACAGCACGCTGTTTAATCTGCCTGTGAAAGATTTTTGAGCTATTTTCAAGACAACATTTTGTTTCTGTTTATGTCTAATTTTATACATTGACTTCAATGCATACACTTCTACTGATTTTTCTTGGTAGTAGTGTTTCCTGGTTACCATGCTAAATCTGTTTCTGCTACTTTAGGCCCATGGAGAAAGGAACTACCATATATTCTACCAATTATGTGCCTCTTCACATTTACCAGAGTTCAAAGCCTTCAAGTTAGGTATGCAATTCTCCTTTTAGTATGGAAAAAAATTATTTCAATTGCAGTTGTCTGTATTAATACAGTATTTTGTATCATTATTGTTGGAAGGCTGTGCAGATGACTTCCACTGCACTAACCAGGGTCAGAGCCCAGTCATAGATGGAGTGGATGATGCCAAAGAGATGCGCAATACAAGGAGGTCTTTCTCCCTGTTAGGTGAGTGTTAGCTGCATTTCAGTAAGGTTTACATGTTCATGTTGAGCAGGCAGTATTGCATATATTACAGACAGGTGAAATTTTAATTAAAAACAAACGACATAAATTGGCTTCGTAAAGTGTTTGGCCACCAGGTACTGCCACAACAGCTTCAGTGCACCTTGACATTTATTCTTTAAAGCCTCCAAAACTCTAAGATATTCTAAAGTTTTCCCTCATTTGGTTTTTTGATGGTTGTGTTGTAGAGTGCTTACATGTCAGTGACTGTAAAGGCCATAGCATTTAATTTACATCATTTTCATATTCATCAAACCATTCAGCAACCCATGAGTCTGGACATTTTCCTCCTAGAAGGACCACTCTCATCAGGAAAGAAATGTTACATTATAAAAGTGATAATTTAGAATAACTTTGTGCTGATTTGCAGTCACCTGCCCTTTAAGGCAGTAGCGTCTGCCTTAACACGTGGCCCAGAGGCCAGAACTGGCCTGCCGACAGGTCTAGTTTGGCCCTCTGGATGGCTTTCCAAAATGTGAAAATTGCTGTGAAGTCATTAATATCTTAATTTTTTGATAAAATGCACTGCTGTTCCTGATGGGTTGATCTGAGTATTGCTGTGAAAGAGTGAAAATGTATAGAAAGTACTTCTGGATGGCCATAAGTTGTTTGAATCATGGAGAGTAAAATACTGTAGTTGTTTAGTTCCACAAATTCTACTCTGTGCTTTTTGCATGTCCAATGTGAATTGTATTGCACACGAAATAGGGCATATTATTGAATTTGTACTTATGTGATTCATTACATGTGAACGTTTTTATACTTCTTTATATTGAAAAATCAAATTTTTTTGGCCCAGCCCATCTGAGATTAAATTAGGCTATATGTGGCCTGTTAACTACAGTAAGTTTGACACTTCTAAGTGGACAAGTAGACCCAAACTATGTCAGCAAAATGCTCCCCACATCCGAACGGGACCAGGTTCAGGTTCATGTTTTACCTTTAATTTGTCACCTGTCTGGATAGTTTTGTTTTTGGACTGTCTGACATGATTGATCCTCATTTTATTGTTTTCATTGTAGGAATCGGAGAAAGTGATCAAATGGAAATTTACCAAATTCTGTCAGCGATTCTCCATCTTAGCAATGTGGAGGTGAAAGACCAGTCAGCAGACAGATGCAGCATACAGGTAAACATTGATTACCCTTGGACACAACAATTTAAAGTGCATTTTATTTATGTGTAATTTTATGAATGTTGTCTTGAGGATGTGTAGGTCTTCACCCATATAAGATCAATACTGTTAATGTATTTCCAGCAGGATAATGTCCACCTGATGGTTTTCTGTGAGCTGATGGGGGTTCCTTGCGAAGAAATGGCCCATTGGTTATGCCACAGGAAACTCAAGACGACCACAGAAACCTACGTTAAGTCTGTTTCCAAAATGAATGCGATCTATGGCCGAGATGCCCTAGCTAAACACATTTATGCCAGACTCTTCAGCTGGATTGTGGGCAGCATCAACAATGCCTTAAAATCTGCAGTGAAGCAACACTCATTCATTGGTGTGCTTGACATTTACGGGTATGTTTTTAACTCTAAGTCTGTGGTTCTTTTCTACATTTATTTTCCGTGGGTCACCATATACTGTATGTTGTTTGAGGTTAAACTTGTATTTTTCTTCAGGTTTGAAACGTTTGATGTCAACAGCTTTGAACAGTTCTGCATCAATTATGCAAATGAGAAGCTTCAACAGCAGTTCAACCTGGTACATGTCTTTTTCTGCTCTGCATTTTCATTTTTTAATAGAATATATTTATTTATTCTAAACAACAATGACAAACAAGAACAAATTAAACTAAAATAAATTCATCATATCATAATTTTGCTTTTTTGGTCAAAACCTACAGTACTTATGAATCCTTTTTACCTATCACTCTTTCCAGCATGTCTTCAAACTAGAGCAAGAGGAGTACATGAAAGAGGAAATCCCTTGGACACTGATTGACTTCTATGACAACCAGCCATGCATTAACCTCATTGAGGCCAAGCTGGGTATCCTGGACCTTCTGGATGAGGAGTGTAAGGTAAAATGCCTTTTCTGTTCATTTTCTTCCACCAAAACTCTGTTCAGCTGCTTTTTAGACTCTCCACAACACTGTGCTTGGAGGTTATGAGTAATGCCGTGACTAACTGATGTGTCAGCTCTTCCTCTTTCCATAGATGCCCAAAGGCTCTGACGACACATGGGCACAGAAACTGTACAACACCCTCCTGAAGCAGAATGCTCACTTTGATAAACCAAGGTTATCAAATAGAGCTTTCATCATCCACCACTTTGCTGACAAGGTGAAAAACAATTGTATGGCTCATGCTAAGGTGACTGTGTTCTTCAGCATGAAAAGTTTAGGATCTTTCTGTGTTGAGTCAGTATCTGCATGGGCTTTCTCCTGGTGTCTCAAGTGAACTCTAAATTGCTCATGGGTGCAAATGTGTGTACATATGACTTGACTTGACTACTCTAGGGTATAACCAACACTTGTGCCCAATTTGTGCTGGGATCAGCTCCAGCTTTCCTTAGCCTGAACAGAACAAGCAGTGTGGAAATAGACGGATGTATGACTCATATTTACTAACCAAGAATGAAAACTGTGAAGCTGTAATTACCTGTACAAAGTCAGAATCCATGCATTTACCACAAATATGTGATGTTTCTGGTGATTGGAACCATACTAATCAGTCCACTTCAGTCTCTGGGTGAATATGAACTTTGCTCTTTTGGTCAGAGAACACTGTGTGACCTGGTCCTTTGTGCCTAGGTGGAGTACCAGTGTGTGGGCTTCCTGGAGAAAAATAAGGACACAGTGAATGAGGAACAGATAAATGTGCTAAAAAGGAGCAAGGTGAAATTATGTGCTTTCTCTTGTTTATTATATTCTCACTTCTGTTCATATCCAGGTTTTGTGGAGGTAAGTTTAAGAAATGTATTCACTAGAGTTTAATTACAGCATCATTTTGCCAAAAGCAAATGACTGCTAAGTATTTTTGTGTCGTAAGTTTGTGGGCACACACCCTTGAATTGTTCAAACACAACTATTGGAGGAAGTACACTCACTTGTTCTTATTACATTGAAAATGCTGCCATCTGCTGTTCATTGACTACTTTTGTTGTTTTGATCTCTTAAAAATGATCATTTCAGTTTGATCTGCTGCTGAAGCTGTTTGAGGATGATGAGATGGCAGCAAGTCCTGCTAACAAACTTACAACCAGCATTGGAAGGGCTGGATCAACTAAGAAGGACAACAAAAAGACTGTTGGACTGCAGGTGAGAAAATTACTCACAAGTAACTCTAATATTTCTGGGCACAAAGCTGAGCTCTGCTACCACAGGTGGCCATGACATTGGACAGGTTACTTTGTACAGATACCTAGGGCTCCAAATCGACAGTGAGCTTACCTGGCACACATATGTAATAAGTGTTTGCACAAGAGTCCATCAGCGTCTCCATTTTTTCAGAAGACTCAGAATTTCTGGTGTCTGCAGGTATATTATGTCAGTGTTTTTATAGTACTACTGTACAGTCCATCTTATGTCATGGCTTTACCAGCTGGATTGGAAACCTAACAATTGAGTCTAAAGCACAAATTTTTAATCTGGTTAAAACAGCAGGAAACCCTAACCCTTATGGGAACAACTGCACTCCTCACCCCCAGGATGTTTTTCAACACTTTTCAGAGGGCAGCACCTGGTTTTTCCTATGTGTACTCTGAGTATGTATGTGCTAATGAACTCTGGAAAGTGGTACAGGGCCCCATTGTGTAAGCATCACTGTTATAAACATTAATTTGTCCCATTGTTAGTTAAACGTACACTAAACAGCTCATGCAGGACAGACAGAGAAGAAGATAGACTTTGATGTAACTGCAGATTTTAACTTTTTTAACTTTAGGTCTGTGTTCACTAAACTGTTCATATTTCATGTGTGTGTTTTATTTTATTTTTTATTGTAATGTCTTGTCTGATGCTGGAGTTTCTCAATCCAAGATGTTTGGGAGACAATAAAATAACCTTTACCTTAACCCTTAAATTAGAAGGAAGCATTGTGAATTTGGTGGTTGATAGTTTGTTATGAAGTCGCCGCTCTCAAAGCCCGGAGAAGATGCATAATTGTGGACACTGTATCAGCTGTTCAATGTCAGGTCTGTGCCTGGTTTAGGAACCTTTAAGAGAAAATGCACGATTGGGGAGAATTAAAACAATTAAAACAATCGTGGACTGCTTGAGCATATTATTTTAATTCATGTATTTTTGTTCTCACTTAAGAAGGATTTATTGTTGTCTTTTTATTCAGTTTCGACAGTCCCTGCATTTGCTCATGGAAACACTGAATGCTACAACGCCTCACTACGTACGCTGCATCAAACCAAATGACCATAAAACTTCGTTCACGTGAGGCGGATTTATTTATTTTTTTCCCACTTTTTGACACAGTTATCTTCAACAAGAACAGATGAAAAGTTGTACACTCATTTTATGTTATCTTAAATAAAGTTTGGACCCTGTGAGAGCTGTGCAGCAGCTTCGAGCATGTGGCATCCTCGAAACCATCCGGATCTCAGCAGCAGGCTTCCCATCTAGGTAGCCTATCAATAGCAGCATATGCACAGAGCAAAGGGCCATGAGAAGTTGCAAAAATAAATATACAGCTCCGGAAAAAATTAAGAGACCACTGCAAAATTATCAGTTTCTCTGATTTTGCTATTTATAGGTATATGTTTGAGTTAAATGAACATTTTTGTTTTATTCTATAAACTACTGACAGAAGAAAGCGGTCTCTTAATTTTTTTTCCGGAGCTGTAGGTTTATAATAGATAATCCTATATAAATTATTCATATAACTTATCTTATAGAATTCTTTTCCTATGATCTGATTATTGCAGATGGACCTATCAGGAATTCTTTGGTCGTTACCGGGTTCTAATGAAGCAAAAGGACTTGCTTCCTGATAGAACACAGGCCTGCAAAAATCTCCTGGAAAAACTCATAAAGGTATGGCTGAGTTCTATAAAGCCAACATTCACAGACTCACTTAAATGTGACGCAGTACATATGACGCTGTGTTTTGTATTTTGTTCAAGGACCAGGAAAAGTACCAGTTTGGCAAAAACAAGATCTTCTTCAGGGCTGGACAGGTGGCTTTCTTGGAGAAGCTGCGTTCAGACAAACTGCGTATGGCTTGTGTCTGCATCCAGAAGACTATTCGCTGCTGGCTGGCCCGCAAAAGGTATCTGAGGATGAGGGAGTCTGCCATCACCATTCAGAAACATGTACGGGGTCATCAGGCACGCTGGTGAGTGGGGATGTCAAACAACAGCTTATGTTTAATTTTAGAGGCATTAAGGATATTTCAGGCATATTTCTGAAATGTTTTTTTCTGGCAGTTATACCAAATTTCTGCGGCAAACCAGAGCAGCTGTTATCATTCAGCGCAATGTGCGAATGTGGACGAAAAAGAGACACTACCAGCAGCAGCGCTCTGCAGCTATCACTGTTCAGTCCTTCTGGAGGGTCTACATGGCTAGAAAGCAGTACTATAAGGTAACGTCATGTTGATCTTTAGAAAGCTTACTATATCCTGTCTATATAGGGTGAACATATCCCAACAAACTAAATGTGGGACCAAGAGTATGTTTGCCTAGTAATGTGGGGCATGTTAGTAATGAGAGACATTTGGGATGTGAAGAGCATATTTTATTTGAGTAATCATCATCATCTCCATCAACTGGTACATTTTTTTAGCTTTAAATTTCTTGTGAGAGCACAAATAACTGAGAAAAACACAAAAAAACTCTCAGAATCACCTTCCACCAGTTCCACCCATTTATTAGAGGTTTCTCAGTCTTAATTGTAACTGCATTTCCTTTTTTTTTTTTTTTTTGTGGTATTTTTCATAATATTCCACTGAAATCAGTGTAGCTTGTGACTTTGTGGTGGCTTGCTGTTTTCTGCCTTGGGTGTTAACCCACAGGAGACCCATGATGACCGCTTTTCTTCACTGCCATTCAGTAAAAGCCAGATTTTTAGAAATACGTCTGTCTTAGTGTTGACTTTCAAAAACCATAGCCAGTGAAAATTGTGGACAAGTGTCTTAGTATGTGGGATAAAAATGCTGTGCAGTCCCACATAAAGAGGGACACCTGGTCACTCCATTTCTATACGATTCTGTAGTTAAAATGTGTAATTAATGACTTACTTCCATGTTTGAAACTGATATAGTCTGGCATCATGCATGTAAGACTGAGATACACTGTTAATATAATTCATTTTTTCAGACGAAGATAAGCACTTTCTGTTTATAAATAAGAGCACTACCAAGTTTTTGATTGAAAGTATTATTACTCTTTTACTTTTAAATATGACATTATGAATTCCTATTTTTACAGTTATTGTATGAGCAAAAGACACTGGTCATTCAGAAGTGGGTGAAAGGGTGGCTAGCCAGACAACATTACAAGCGCATCCTGGCAGGAATTATCCTGCTGCAGAGTTGTGTGCGTCGCCTGAGGGCCAAGAAAGAATTAAAGAAGTTGAAAGTAGAGGCACGCTCTGTGGAGCACTTCAAGAAGCTCAACATTGGCATGGAGAACAAGATTATGCAGTTGCAGCACAAGATAAACGAGCAGGTGGGTATCACGTGAGTATGGATGTCTAGATTTGTATGAGTTAAGTATTTGTTTACTCTGGAAGCTGTGATGAGAAAAAAGAAACTGCTGGAGAAACATTAGGTCATTGGGAGTTGTCATATCACATGCACAGCATGGGTTTTTATCTCCCCCTGTAGCATAAGGAAAACAGAGAGCTCAGTGAGAAGCTGAGTTTTGTGGAGAAGACTCAGACCATGGAGAGAGAGAGACAGAATACAGAGATAGAAAACCTACGCCGATCAGAGCAGGAGGCCAGAGCCAAAGCAGAGACGCTTCCCTCACTGCTGGAGCAGCTCTCCTTCCTTCAGCACGAGTTGGAAACCACCTGCAGAGAGAAAGAAGACCTGGAAGAGCAGACAAAGGTCTACAAGGAGCAGACACAGCAGGTAGATCTTTATCACAGTCTCCTAGGTTTGCCTCAAGATTTGACCTGCTAATTATCTGAAAAGGTGATATGTCAGATTAATGACGTAACTTTTGTTGAGAAAGTATCTTCAATGCCATGTAGTTCAACCCCTCAGATTATTATTCCAACAGTAGGCCTTGTTAATTTCCCCTCTGTCTAATCAGTGTTTTATTCTGACCTTTCATTCTTAGATTTTGTTGTTTTGTGGATTTGATTTTGGTGTATGTATTGCATTTTATATGTATTGTTATATTTATATGTTATTTCTATTGTATAGTAGGTTGTACTTAGAGGACAATAGTGTAAGTTGCCTTACCCTGAATTTTGAAGAAAGGGTGGTATAATATTAAAAAAGAGCAGAATGTGACACTAAAGAGGACCTTGTAATTTTTTTCATTTGACCATTTTATGTTATTATGATCTCTAAAGCCCAAACATGAACAGAAATATTCTCTCATGATTATGTCTTCTCTCACAATCAGGTGGTAGATGACCTTAACATGAAGAACAACTTGTTAAACAACAGCATTGATGAACTGAACAGGCAAATCATTGAACAAGCGCAACAGTTGACAGGTATTGAACAGTTACCTTCAAACCTTCACTATTCATTGATAATTCCAAAAGTTTTTAATTACACATAAATAAAATTGTTTTGACTCAGAGATTAAAACCAATGTTGAGAACACCAAACAGCTGGAGAAGGACTTAACTGAGGAACGTTCCCGATACCAAAGTCTGCTGAGTGAACACCTGCATCTGGAGGAGTGGCACAGAGAGCTGAAGGAGGAGATGGATCTCAGCATTGTGAGGAACTTCACTTAATATTCAAATGGCAGCATAAGATGATTTGTCGGATTAAAAAAAAAAATACAGTAGGAATTTCAAGCACAATTTACAAACCATAACAAGTTTTTACATGGTCACACTGGTTTACAGAGCATACTGAAACCAGTTATTGTTACCAAACAAAAGGTTAAGTGTTGCAAACATGTAATTGATTTATAATTGAGCATGATTATACTTGACCACTTATTTAATCTGTAACATGTTTTCTTTTTTATTTTCAACTAGAGCTCAAGCAAATCTAGTCTTAAGAGGACAGACTCCAACTACAGCAGTAACTCGTCTGAGTTTAGTCAGAGCTTAGGCTCTACTGAGGGTGAAGACAGCTCTCAGCAAACAGAGGTAGTGTATGAAATACTCACCATCTGTCAGCTTTAAGCATTTATATTTTCTGTATTGAAAAAGAAGAGTAACTGTGGTGTCTTATAAGGAATTTTAAGCTTAACACATTTACATGAGGCAGTGGTTAGCACCGTCATTTCACAGGAAGAAGGTTCCTGGTTCGAATCTCCTGGTTGGCTGAAGTTGTTCTGTGTGAAGTTTGCTTGTTCTCTCTGTGCCTGTGTGGGTTTCCTCTGGACACTGGGTACTCCTTTCTTGGATCAGCTGTGGGAAGATTTTTTTTTTCTGGCCTTGTCTGCATTATAATCCTATTAGTGCAGCATTCTAGTTTGATTCTAAAGACATTCATCAACCAGTGCTTGGTGTGTTTTGTTAGGATGAGACCCAGGCTACAGTGGACCTGCCAGTCCTGCTGAAGCTCCAGAGGAGAGTGAAAGAACTGGAGCAGGAGAAGCAGTCACTATGGCAGCAGCTGGATAAAAGAGAGGAAGCCGAACAAGAAAAGGGAAAAGTATGAAATGCCTTTTTTTCTTACTACAAAAATGTAAAATTACATAATACACAGAAGTTTTTTTTCCTTAAGTTTTTTGTTGATTTTTAGTTGCATGCTTGATGTTTATTTTATGTATATATTTTTCTAAAAAAGGAGGTGGAGGAACAGAGAACAGTTGGCAGAGCAGAACTGGACCTGGAAACACTGAAGGTGTGACTTGATGTACTGGGATTCAAAATCTGTTAAAACAGAAATAAAATATCCCCCAAAAAGTCAAACAATTACCACATCTTACCACAGTCTATGATATCTTATCTTTGTACAGAAATACTGAAAGGTGAATACATAAAAAAAAAAAAAAGTGGATTTTTAAATTTTTCTAAATGTCTTAATGCAGCGACAAGAACTGGAGTCTGAGAACAAGAAATTGAAGCAGGATCTAAATGAGCTGCGAAGGTCTCTGACTAATGAGAACAGTGATCTAGCGCCCCCTGCCCCTGGTTCTTTGCCCTACAAAGTCCTGCTGGAGCAACTCAATTCTTCCAACGAGGAGCTGGAGATGAGAAAAGAGGAAGTGCTGCTCCTCCGATCACATTTGGTCCGCCAAGAGGCTCTTAAACACAAGGTGAGAAATTAAATGACATTTATTTTTATTATTCTCTTTAAAAAAGAACTGGAAATATATTTATTCAAAATATATAGCATTTTGATTATAATGTACAACTGACAGTAATTAGATCAAATATTTTAATAGAAATGATATATCCTATATGATCTGACCTGCAGGACTCTGCACTGGGAGAAGGTGTGAAATTAGATCTCAGTGAAATTCCCTCATATCAAGATGTTGACAGGTAAGGCCACTTGGCTTTTGCTTAAATTCTTCATGTTCTTGAGAAGTCTTGAATGCAATGAATTCACTGTTCTCAAAAAGGAGGCAGTAATGTGAGTAATATTTTGTGATTTCTGAACTGTGCACACAGAAGTTCCGTCACTACTTAAACCTCAAGTGTGTCAAGTAAAGATTATTCATTTTTTTTAATTCATTTTGTACTGGTTTATCAATCTCTCTATGTTATACTACTCATGTGTGTGTGTGTGTATGTGTCACAGTCTGATTAATTTAGATAATTATATAAATATAAATTATTGTTGTATACTTATTGAAAGTAATGGCAAAGTGTCATATAATCATGAAGGATTACAGGCCATACTTTCATTCTTTGACTTTTGTGAAGCAACTATCAAATGTCATTCTGTTTGCAACTTTTTAAAATGCTTTAAAAAATCTTAAAGTTAATGTTCATGTTGTGATGCTCCAACTACTCAGATCCACTGATATCCACACACTAAATGAAGATGGAGAGCTGTGGCTGGCTTATGAAGGCTTGAAAGAGACCAACAGGTAATGAAGTAATAATATTCAGCATAATAATATTCAAGCATGTTCATGCTCAAGGGCACTGAAAGCTATCCCTTAATCCTCCAGGCTTCTGGAGTACCAGATGCATGAGCAGGAACGTGTTCACAATGAGAAGTACATGAAGCTGGTGCAGGAGATGAGCAAGCTGAAGAATGAAAAGGAGCAGCAGCAGAAGTTGCTGGCTCAGACCCTCCTCTTGCCTAAAGATGCCCGAATTGAAGCAAGCTTGAAGCTAGAGATTACACGGCTGACAAATGAAAACCTGGTGGGTCTCTGCTCAAGATCTATCACTCTGCCTTTTATCTTTTACTGGCATAGTATTAATGAAAGGCTAGTAATACTATGGTATTATTCTTACAGTGCAGAGCTCTCAACATAATCAGATATATCTGTGCACTACTGGATCCATATCTAACTATTAAGTTGTTTTTAATTTCACAGTTTTAAAAATGAACACCTCTCTGCCATGTATGAACCTGACAATAATCAGTTTTGATTATATAATTTTTAGGAACTCCTGGAGCAGCAAGAAAAACAAGACAAAACCATAAGAAAGCTGAAAAAACAACTTAAACTTTACATGAAAAAGGTTGAAGATTTTGAAGGTAAACGCAAAGAACTGAGTGTGCCTGTACATATGTTTAACATAGCATTAATCCTGTCATTGCTCATATTATGTTATTGCTGTGTTTAGTGAGCACTCAGCAAAAGGTCTCAGTGGTGAACGCTCCTGTCAGAGCAGTGAATATCATCCGCAAGGAGAAAGAGTACCAGGGCCTGTTGGAGTACAAGCAGGGTGATGAGAGCCGCTTGCTAAAGAATCTGGTCATAGGTGGGCCGAACTTGTGTTCAAGAAAATGATAAAATCACATGTAATGGATAGAGTAGTTGAGCTTTTTGGTAACAAAATGTTGTAATCTTATCAGATCTGAAGCCTCGTGGCGTTGCAGTCAGCTTCACTCCAGGCCTTCCTGCCTACATCATCTTCATGTGCGTACGATATGCAGACAGCGTGAATGATGATCAGAGAGTTAGCACTCTGCTCAATTCAACCATCAGCAGCATCAAAGGGGTCATCAAGGTGCAGTATATAACTTTGATCTGTATAATTAAATTAAGTGATGCTTTTGTTTTGATTTAATTGTTATACTGTTTCTATAGAGGAGAGGGAAAGATTTTGAAGTGGTGTCTTTCTGGCTGGCCAACACCTGCCGGTTAATGCACTGTCTGAAGCAGTACAGTGGAGATGAGGTAAGCTTGAGAAGGTTTTGATACCAGTGTTATTTTTACAGCTGTAAACAGAACTTAATTAATACTGGATTTCTGTGTGACTCCTGTGTACTGCAGGTCTTTATGGTGCATAACACTGCTAAGCAGAATGAGCACTGCTTGACCAATTTTGAACTGTCAGAGTACCAGCAGGTTTTTGGTGATCTGGCCATCCAAATTTACCGTCAGCTCATCAAATGCATGGAGGACATCTTGCAGCCCCTCATAGGTGAGGAGACATAATCTAATGATACTAAACAACTTGCACTATATTTTTAATAATTGTGAAATCTCTCTCAATTTGTGTCTTGTGTAGTGGCAAGCATGCTGGAGCATGAGACAATACAGGGTGTTTTAGGGTCCAAACCAACGGGCCTGAGGAAGAGGAGCACCAGTTTCTCAGGGGAGGCTGTTACAATGGAGGTTCTCCTGCAGCGTCTTGGCCTCTTCCACACCACCATGAGTCAGCATGGGATGGACTCAGACCTTATTAAACAGATGGTCAAGCAGCAGTTTTACATCATCTGTGCGGTTACACTCAATCACCTGCTGCTGCGGAAGGACATGTGCTCCTGGGGTAAAGGCCTTCAGATCAGGTACAGCCAGAAACACACACTGGCCATATTATACATAAAAAGATGGTAAAGAGAGTATGAATTAAAATTTGTTAGTCTTCACTTCATTAAGTAAGCTTTCTGCAGTGATATCTCAGATACCAGTTGGTCTGAGTCTCACCAGTCAGCATTTAAACTCACACATGTGTACAACATAATCTTGTTGACTGGGTACCCCGACCTGCTGAATTCTAAAGCAAACACACTTGGGGAACAGTTCAAAACAAGTTCAAATGTGCAACAAAAACTTCAGACAGATAGCAAAGATGGGGTCTGAGGGCAGGCAAATTAATCCAAGCTAGAGGCAAGGTCACTGGTGGCACAGTGAAGGAGATATAGCTGGCAGAACAATTTGGCGAAGAGTGTATGGATGAGCTGAGGTTCAAATGGAGAGGGGCAATGATTACTGATCGCATGCAAGTGCACCAGCCACCGAGCCAGAGGAGACTGTCCCAGCCACACCCCTGCAGAGGGAGTGCAGACAACACAACACAGAGAGAAGGGAAGATGAAGCCAAAGGAGGAGAAAAACATAGAACGGCAGCAGGTCAGCACTGGAGACGAAAGGGACCAAAACATCTCTAGAAACCAGGGATCCAGCTTTATTTAAAATAGCAAAATGTAAAAGAGCAAAATGCAAGCTAATACCTTTTGAGGCAACTTTCTCATTTGAGTTGGGCCTTCACTACTCTAGATTAGAGAGAAAACACTGACAGGCCATTAACTAATCTTAACAGAAGACAATTTTAAATGACCTTTCACTTTTACCCACAATGTGACGTTCACTGCCAAAATCTTAAATGTTGCACAATTTTCAATTAATATCCTACATCTGCATTTCTTATATTTGTTTTGATTATTGTGGTTGCACGGAATAATGATAGCAGGGTTTACCTGGACAGTACATAGTCTTATCTGTATTGTTTCTCTCATGCCTTTCTGGGTTCAGGTACAATGTATGGCAGCTGGAGGAATGGCTGGCTGAGAGGGAACTGACAGATTGTGGTGCTAAAGAGACCCTGGAGCCTCTCATACAGGCCGCACAGCTGCTACAGATCAAGAAAAAGACCGAAGCAGATGCCCAAGCTATCTGCAACATGTGCACTGCCCTCACCACAGCGCAGGTCAACCATCAGTAAAGGCTCAGCTTTGTCTGTAGATGTATTATTCTGCTTGTGCTCTGATTTCTGTTTTTTTTTTTTTTCTTTTTTGACAGATTGTAAAAGTATTGAGCTTGTACACTCCAGTGATTGAGTTTGAAGAGAGAGTGTCACCCACATTCATCACAACTATTAAAGTGAGTAAAGCTTTGTGCTCTTTTATTATCAGTTTAATGTTAAATATGTATCAGCTTTTATTTATCTTTTTTTTTTCTTTTGCATTTTAGAACCTTTTGAAAGACAGAGGTCAGTCATCCACTTTAATGATGGATGGCAAGAAAATCTTCTCTGTCACCCTCCCGTTCACACCCTCCTCTGTGGCTCTGGACACCATTCAGATCCCCACGAGCCTCAATCTGGGCTTCCTTACCCGGATATAGACCAGTAAAATCTGACACTTGCACCGAAAGAATAGTTTCAAAGTCAGCTTTTACTGAAAGACTCCAAATAGCAAGGAGAGGTTGTGTACATGTTATGTTTTTTAGTACAAAGAGTAAATACTATTTGAACAGTAAAAGTACAAAATAGGTCTCTTAAAGGTTGTCTCTAAACAAACTTGGGGTAACTCTTGTATTGCTGACTATTTTTTTGAACACACTGGTTCATTCTTGCATTCATGGGTAGGAGTTTTCCTCTACCAAATTAAGGAAATGTCACATTTCACATGTTAATATTGGTAAGTGATATTTCTGATTATATAAACTCAATCATAAAAATGGATCATCATGAGAGTAACTTAAATTCTTTTAATGTCCAGTGCTGTGAAAGAAAGCTGAGTTCAATTTCACTAGCCACACCCAGGCCTGATTACTGCCAGACTTGTTGAATCAAGAAATCACTTAAACAGAACCTGTCTGACAAAGTGAAGTAGGCTAAAAGATCTCAAAAAGCAACACATCGTGCCACGATCTAAACAAACAGCTGAGAAACAAAGTCATTGACATTGATCAGTCTGGAAAGGGTTACAAAGCCATTTCTAAGGCTTTGGGACTCCAGTGAACCACGGTGAGAGCCATTATCCACAAATGGAGAAAACCTGGAACAGTGGTGAACCTTCCCAGGAGTGGCCGGCCTACCAAAATTACTCCAAGAGCGCATCGACAACTCATCTAGGAGGTCACAAAAGAACCCAGAACAACATCCA
>VUQI01026179.1:24226-43730 GCA_015106735.1 Paratilapia polleni | reverse complement strand
GTATTTTAAAATATTTTTTTTTTTTTTTTTTTTTAGCCACCCAGGTCATGTTTCTTACCAACATAATGAAGAAATAACTGTTCATTAACATGTTTAAAGCTTTGCTGTCTACATATTTATTCTATTTTCCTAAAAAAAAACCAAAAAAAAAAAACCAAAACCCTCACTCTTAGCTACCTAGGTATGCTTAAGATTTTTAGTCCTGATAAGCAACTGCTGGATGCATTGGATGCAGATTTTTAATTATCTGCAAAAAGGTTGGATAGAAAATAAAATCAATAAATTTTTCATGTTCTTAAATCACCTGACTCCAGCTTGTAAAGCAGACAAGACAAAGATGGTAGAACTATCTTCCACATTTGAGGATTGGTGCTGATATGGGGGAATCTGAAAGGTTTAAAGTCATATTGTCAACTAGCAATTATATGACAATGGTCCAGAATAAGGCATTTAGTAAAACCTAAAGTATTGCACAAACTTTTTGAAAAAGTAATAAGCAATGTGCAATTCATTACTTTTTTTCTGAATATCGACACTCATGTTTCCCAGAGGTTGAATCCCAATGACTGGAAACCCTCTGAAACTTTTTCCACCTGAAGCTGACATTTGTCGTGCTGAGTAAAATGTCTGTAAAATTAGGTACACAGGCTCATACAGCACAGTTTGCTAACCAAGCTTGCTAGTGTTAGCCGATAACTTAGCAACTTCTGGCTCTATAAAAACCAACATGGCAGCGGCTGAAATGTAGAGTGCAAAAACCATTAGGTGCCATGACGGAATGAACTGAATGAGGATGAACTGTAATAACTTAGCTGATTCTGTTAGCATTGCTATTGTCATTGCTAAAAGTACAGCCTTACAGTATATAACAGAGCTATTAGCATGGCTTTAGAGTTTTTATGGCTCTGTTTAGAAGTGTTTGGTTAACATAAGTATGTTATTTTCATATACTGAAAAAGGTAACAGGACAGACTGACTATTCAACCAAAGCCACCACACTTCCTAAACATTTATCAAAGGGTTTTAGTATCTTATACCAGAGGTTTCTAGCCATTTTTGTACTACTGACAATTGAAAGCACTGTAGAGCTGCTGAGATGCAAAGGGGAGAGCAGCACTCTGCATTCTCAACAACTTTTTGAAGGACGAATATTTTATCTGGTTGCTTTCCTACTTTGCCTCTTTTTCAGGCAGTTGATGGCGTGACTTTGTCATTCTGGTAACTCAGAAAATGAAGGAGAAGATTCTAACATAGTTAAAGTTTTAAAAGTTGCCTACTGTAACCCAAATCTTAAGCAGTTTGGCACTTAAACTTACCCAAACCAGGAGCTGAACCCTAGTCTCCGGGGAGAAAAATCTCATGGCCTAAGCCTCTGCCACAGAGCCAATCTTATTATCTGTTCTCTTGCTGGAGAGAAAGTAAGATTCCTTAAACAGAATGCAATTTAGTTGTATGAAAACATAATTTTTTGGAAGTTGGGGAGACAATACAAAACCATGCACGGTGTTGTACCTGTAATAGACTGTAATATACTACTAGATAAGTTTTGTGTTTCCTTCTCCAAAATATTCACCAGCTTTCATACTGGTTTTGTTTTGTTTATTTTTTGGACTGATACCTTAATCACATTGTATTTTAACTGGTCACAAATGTTACGCTGTGTGGCACTGTTCCGTGGCACATGGCTTAAGTCTGTATTTTGTGGCAGTGAAGACAGTGTTAATTTGAATTTGAAAGAAAAACACTTGGATGAAATGGAAGAATGAAGCAGAGAGAAAAAAGAACAGCAGAGAGAGAGAGCGAGAGAGAGAGAGAGAGGGCGGGAGGGTGAGAGGATCCTCTCTCTCCACTAAACACTAATATATGAGCCTGCAGCCGTAATAAAAGTATATTTATTATAAATATCCTCCATTCATTTTTCCAGCAGAGTTTACAGCCGGCAGTAAGCAGCCATTTTAATACTGTGGCCCCACTCTCAACATTTCTCAGCTGAAGGACCCTGTTCACATTGAGGGACTGTGGTGATTTCAAGTGTATTTGCTGGAAAAAGGGGGGAAATAAAAGTCATGTTTGTTGTTTTATCATAGACTAAAACAGCTGAGAATAAAAAACTGTTCTTCTACAGCTCCTGCAGAGTTCCTCATCATTTTATAAAACACAAACATCAATACTGGACTTCAAGGATATCCTTAGTGATTTTTTTTAATTTTTTTTAGCCAAAATAAATACACTTCTGTTGGTCTAAAAAGATAATTAATAATATATTGAAGAATTTGTTATCACTTTTTTTCCTGTTAATGGATTGGTCACATATTCCAGCAGACCATATTAGGTCAAACACACATCCTTCATTTACAGAACGGTGCTGCAAATGTATGCATCAAGGAGTCAATATTTCAAATAAAAGCAAACAGATGAAACTGAAGTCTTTTAGAGATACTGCAATTAGAAATCACATGTTAAATCACTCAATCAATCAGTGCCACTGAACACATCACCAAGGACAGATTTTGGTGTGTACTGAACTGATACACTCTGAACACTTGTACTCGTTCATATCCATCTTCGAATGCAGAATCCCAGTTTTGATGACAACATAGACTGTAGATAACAGATGGACTTAGCCGCCGTCATGGCACCTAATGGTTTTTGCACTCTACATTTCAGCCGCTGCCATGTTGGTTTTTATAGAGCCAGAAGTTGCTAAGTTATCGGCTAACACTAGCAAGCTTGGTTAGCAAACTGTGCTGTACAGGTGCAACCAAAACCACACAGCGAGCAGGTAATCGCATGAAAAAATGCTGCAAAAGGCACCAACAGCACAAACATGTGAAAGGTCCAGTCATTCGAATTAGTCGAGGCGAGACCTAGAAAACCCCTGCCACCTACAGCAGCCACACCTCTATTTTACACCACGTGTTCAAGCCAAATGTACTGGGTCTCCCTCTGCTCTCTTCTGTTTCCCTTCATCCCCAACCAGTCGCGGCAGATGGCTGCCCCTCCCTGAGCCTGGTTCTGCCGGAGGTTTCTTCCTGTTAAAAGGGAGTTTTTCCTTCCCACCATTGCCAAGTGCTTGCTTATAGGGGGTCATCTGTTGGGGTTTTCTGTCTAATTTGTAGGGTCTTTACCCCATAATATAAAGCGCCTTGAGGCAACTGTTGTTGTGATTTGGCGCAAGATAAATAATATTGAATTGAATTGAATTGAACTGAATTGAATTGAATAGGCTGCCCACAGTTGTAGTGCATCTGCAAGCTGCTTTGCAACCCATTTCCATCACAGCTCCTCCTTTCAGGCTGTTTTCTGACTTACTCAATGACATATCTTTTGTCATGCCCACTCTTGACGCTTCTGGTGTTCCACATTTCCTTTGATTATAGTGGTCCTGACTGAAATAACATTAACAATGGCTGTGAAGTGTCTGCATCCACAAGAACAGGTCCCTGAAGCTGAAGCGAAATGAAAATCAGGCATTACTCATTTTATTTTTTACATTACTGTGCAATGTCAATACGTGAAAAGGGTCTATTAGCTTCATCTCTATAGGTTACTGGAATTACAGGAAATCTGTTTATGAAATACTGGACATCTACTCAGACAAAAATAGGACAAAATAATAATGATCCTGCAAGTTTGTTATTGCAGCCAAAGTAAAACCTTACCCAAATTAACCACCTAGAGAGAAATCTGAGAAAGGCTACTGTTGCTAAAACTGTGGACCTTAAAACAGCAAATTCCCTCGGTATAAAAAAGCACCTTACTGTATTCAAACAATCCCAAACCTTACCAATATTTTCACATTCAAAAGTCATGGTATTAGTCTAACAAGTCTAGATTTAGTCACCTCTAAATCATAAATTTCCATGACAAAACCTACTTCAGGATATTCACACATAGTAAACACACGTGCATCATGTCTTTCAGTAGTTGCACTCAGATCCCAGACCTGGCACTGAGACATGGAGTGAAAACCAAAGAGGCTGGTGGCTTTTTCAGCATTGACTGGAGTTTTTTGTTCAAACTAGTGCTGCATGATGGATTTTTCCACAGTGCTTTGGATAAAAACACAGTGCACATAGCAGGCAGTGTAATGTATCTGCACACCAGTCTCTCAGTCAAGACCACCAACACCAGAAAGTGTTTCTCCCAAGTTTCCATGTGTTCTGCACCTACATGTTCATACTAAATCAGTCATACAGCATTGTGGATTCAATGGCTGCCCTGCAGAGAAAGAATGAGCGCTGAGCAGAGTTGTGCTTTGGAAGTAAATAATGAGACTATGATCTACAAACACCAAGCCAACAATGAAAATTTTCAGAAATGTGCCATTTTATGCAGATAGCTCAAGTTTATGTCCTTCATGTTCAAAGTTATTTACTTTAATTTGCAGTGGCGTTGACAGTCTATTCACAGATGTCCCTCCTCACATCTCTTGCCTCCATACTGATGCAATGTGTAATTGGTTTTTGAAGGAAATGAGGACTACTGTATTAGTCAGGGATACATTAGTGCAGTGGACACCAGGGACCATGAACTTCAGATGACCTTGAACTGAAGGTTGTAGGGGGAGAAAATGAGAAAATTACATGGAAATACATGTGTATTTACATGTGTATTTACAGTGATGTTAATTCAAGCTACTTGGAGTTAAAAATCAAAGCATTGGGAAAAAAAGGAGCATATATCTGCTTTCATCAGCTTCACGTGCATTTCAGTCTTTCATCGTAATCATTTTGTCTTCATTTTCATGACTGGCTGACAGGTGTAAGTCACATCCAGGCGTGTCCTTTTGTATGAATTGTTCACACACAATAGTCAGTTTAGGCTGGATTTGATCTGTTGAGATTGCAGATGGACTGTGAGGCAACATGAACACCAGAACACAAAAGCAAATAAACCAAAACAGAGGAGAGGATATGAGGACAGTGTACAGCAGTGTGAAAAGTGTTCAGGTGAAAAGAAACTATTAGAATTCAAAATAAGCACAGGACCTGCTACCTACAGAAATCGACTGCATCCTTTGAAGGACTCTGACAAAACATCACTGCCACTCTCTGGAGAGAACAGATATAAAAGTATCAAACCTAAAAAAGATGCAGCAGCAAGAATCTAGACTGCAGAAACCTTTAAAAATCCTGGAGCAAAGCTTTGAATTAAGTGTGGAAAGGACAAGTTTTATATCTTATTTAATACGCTGTGTACCCAATATTGTGTGGGACTGGAGGGTTTTTAGGCTCTATTTGATTATATGAATTTATTTTTATCATGTATCTGTTATTGCAGTTTATAGCTTATTTAATCTTATGTGTACCTGCCTAGGGACTGCCGCTGTAAATGAGCTAGTAGCTAAACCTGGTAGAAAGCATTCTCATGAGATCAGTGTTTTTGTGCATGGTCCTGACAAATAAAAAAATAAAACTAAGATTGAAATGTCCACAATCCAAACCATTACAGCTCATCAGTGAAACATGGAGGTGGTCAATTCATGGCCTGGGCATGCATGGCTCCTACTGGACCTGCATGACTCACCTGTACTGATGATGGAAGAGGTAATGATAGGATGAATTTAGAAGTGCACAAACACATTTTGTTTGGCCCCACATTTTGCATGCATTGCATTCATTGTATGCAAATGTGATCATGTAACCAAATATTAGACTTCATCACTTTTATTTCCCTGCAGCTCATGTTCACATATGTACTGCAGAAAAGGGGACTGAGTTAAAAAAGGCTTTTTGTGTAATATGAGAAAAAAAATGTACTGTGTGCATGTGTGCCAGTCTCTGCTTTTGTCACATTAATATGTTTTGAACTCTAATCCAAATGCATAAAGCAGCAAATTTCACAGTTTTGGGGTGGTAAAGTAAGAGTCACCTGCCATACTATGGCATAAATTAACTTATTATCCTCCAAAGGGAGACAAATACAAAGAAAAAAGGTGAACACCACAATTCCAAATAAACATAGCTAGGATCAGTCTGGGCTACTGCATCACCCAGGCTCACTGTAAGGTCCAAGCACTGCAGCAACATGCATGCTGGCTGAGAATACCTTTAAGGGCAGAGGGTCATCAGAAAGAGTGAATGAGAGAAGAGCAGATTTTAAACGTAAAAAACACGCATACACACACACACTATGAGCTCATGTGGGCAGTGTGACACATAAGCCTGACTAAAAAGAGGTCTTTAATGCTACTGGAAAACAGAACATAATCTTATTCCACCAAATGGAATTTGGATAAAACGTTTCAATTTGTCTGACTCAGTATGTGCTACAAACATATTTACTGCTACTGTGTATTGAGGAGAGAGCTGTTAAACTGCGGAGCCAAATCGAACCAGACTCATTAGCAATGTGAAGCTTTTTACACAAAAACAAGAGATGGAGTGACTCCAGCAGCAGCTGGCTCACGAACGAATGCTACTCATAAAACGTTTTGTGAATACGAGCAGAACGGGATTAAAACAAACAACTAATTACTGACAGTTAGACAAAAATACTCAACAAGCTACATGTTGCCCTGAATTGATCATAACAAAATGGAAACACAAGCTTTGTCGGTTTGGATGTACTTATGTGTTGGTTTTAAAGCCAGGAGAGTTTAAAAAAAAAAAAAAAAAACACAGGTCACTTCCAGAGGATGTTTCCAGCATCAGCTGCTTATATATCACTGATGCAGATCACCTCAATTTGCAGTAAAGACACACCCTACTGTATGTTATTATTTTGCTCTCAGTCTCTCTACTGATGCCATCTAAGAAAAAATGGCACTACAAAAGAGCATAAGACCAAGCTGTTTTCACAGACAGCGCCGACTTTATGTTGTGTCATTTCATAACTTGTGCACTCATGTTCATTAGGTACAAGGGCGGCTATCAAGTGACTCCTGTATACACATTTACAGACAAAATCCTCCTTTGCTGTCTTTATTTGGATGAGCCTCATCAAAAATCAAGATTATCAATTGCTAGATTTGACAGACCAAAAAATGTTTATAAGTGGTTATTTCTAAAGAGGGAAACAGCACTAAAGAATCCAGTACGTTACACAGAGAAACTCTCTTTTTACAGAAAAGTGTAGTTTTTCTTCCATCAGTTTTATAAAATTTACATTTTTATGTTAATATGTGATTCACTATGAGCGCAACTCAATCATCCAGACCAGGCGTGTTCTTTATTTGAAAGCCCTTTTAAGACATGAACTCCTTTCCATTAATCTGATGGCACCTGAATGCGTTCGCTTCATATCTAAAGAAGCCCACATGCCACTTTTCTGTAAAAACATGAAGGTAGTCTTAATAGAGACCTAGTAAGGTTTATGTATTATTATTAACACGGCACAAGTCTAAATGCGTGCAGTTACATCAATGGACAGGCACACGAGAGATGATACCTGATGATGTCTCTTTGTGAGCTGCTCAGCTCAATAGAGCACTAAACAGCAATAACCTGTACATAATGTCATTTATTCTCACCAGTTCAGTTTCTAATTATCAATAAGATTTGGACATTCACTGTTGATCCATTTTTGCCATTTAAACCAGGAGACAGATCTTATTCTCTGAGCCTGTGTGGGAGGGGTGAGGTCAGCTCTCTAAGCAGTACCGTGCAATGCGTGCGCGCGCGCACACACACACACACACACACACACACACACACACACACACCCTGCACATGGTGACAATGGCAGAGAGAACTTAATGTTTAAAAGTGTCTATGCTGTTCCTGTTGCTACAAGTCCTTTTGCATGAAATGACCAAATAAATAAATAAAAAAATACATAAATCATGCGTGCACTGTTGCTCTTTCAATCACTGTTGTGGGTGTTTCTGAATGAAGCCGTTGGGAACATAAACGTGACCATGACTGGATGAAGACAATGCCGTCACAACAGATTGATGAAGCGAGTGATGTCTGAAAAGGGCTTAATAGAGCTACCTGGAAACATCACTTCTTATAACCCCAGAAAGTTAAGTCTACATTAGTACACAGATACTTCCATATAATGGAATGTCTAACATGACATAAGCTACATATTTTATAATGCAGATACAACTGCAGGAGAGGATCAAAGCTATAAATTACATGGCTCTGGAATTAGGCACAAATGATCTCAGTCCTTGCACATATAGAGAAATCTCCAAAAGCCAACCCAAGGGGTTATATAAATGGGTATTAAGATCCCCATGAAGGCACACACTGCTGCAGCTTGTTTCTCCAACTTGCATTGCTTGCTGCCCTGAGTACTATAGGAACAATTTTAGTTTGTTTTTTTTCCAAAATCATGATTATTCATACTCGTTATCCAGGCCACGATCTGTGATGTTTCTGAAATGTTGATGAGGACAAGTCACCATGTAAGTGGTTGCAATAGCTTGCTAAGTTTTTAAAAGTCCTTCAAAATTTTAAATCCCCCACTATTCCCAGTACTTCCCCTTTGCTTGTCCTGCTGTCATATTTAACTAACAGCATATTCAAACTGAAAACCAGTACCTGGCTGCTGGTATGTGCAAACAGAAATTAATGAGCATGTAAGACCACACTTGAGTGCAGTTAAGAGTTCAATCCCTGGCATTACAATAACAATTGAGGGAGTTGAAAGTCTTAATTTTTAAAAGCAGTCAGTTGAAAACACGTCCTTTGTCATTTGTCCAGTTAAAGCATTTTGATTGGTCAGTTGGGGCTGTAGTGAAGGTAATTAATGATCTCACAACTGACACTAAATCAGCTGGTCAAGAAGGCTGATGAGACAAAAAGCAAATCCTAGATCAGCGCTAACAGAGTGGAATCCAGATGGTGATCATTTTACATATCTGAGTAGCTCCCCTTTTCACACAAAAACAAGGCTGATTCCAGATCTGCCATTTAGTCCATGCCCCTCGTTTCCCTGGAGCAGCAGTGCCAGGATTCACAGTGTTTTTGTAGCCCATCTGAGAAAAACTGAGTGCACTTTGAGAAGTTTGCCTGGTGGAAAAGGTCACAGGCTGTCTGTGCGGGCGTGACAACTGTCACACACTCTGACCGGGTGGTCCCAGCCTCGAGAGGGCACAGGCTTGTTGTGTGTGGAGCACGGCCCACACACCCCCTGCCCACAGGCCCTGCAGTGGTGCTTAGACATGGCTGGAGTGAAAACTTTGGAGCACTGGTGGCACTTGGTGATGTCCTGGTCTGGCACCCAGTAGTCTGGCCGAGCCACATCCTTCACGAAACCTGAAGGGCCAAACAGAGAAGATTCAGTTTAAGATTTTAATCAGGGATTGGATTTTTTCCTTTATTAGAATATAAATGCACACATCATAAACAGGGGAGAAGATGTTGTTTACAGGATACAACAAAACTGAATATATCCCATGTGCACAACCTTTATAAAATTCTTTTCTTTGCTTGCAGGGTGTATTTGCTCTAGCTTGCAATTTGCAATTATTTGATTCAAGTCAAGAGAAAACTTTGCCAGGTCACATGTTTTCACAGCTTTGTCTTCTTCACAGTGGAAGTCATCTTTTTGTTCAGTATTTTGTTAAACAAGCGTACATTCACCTTGCCATCCATTGTAGGGTCTTTACCCTAAAATATAAAGCGCCTTGAGGCGACTGCTGTTGTGATTTGGCGCTATATAAATAAAATTTAATTGAATTGAATAAACACCATCTCCACTACACCTCATTCACTCCTCTTGCAGCCCCATAAAAGAAAATTCCAGCTTCCTCCTTCATGTTTCACTATTGGATAAAGATATCAGCATGACTGATGACTGTGTCGTCAAGGGACAAGATTTTTTTGGTACTAGTAGCTTTCTGGTTTATGTTTGTAGTCTGAGTAGTACTGATCAACCACGTTTGAGGCTTTGTTTGCAAATCAGTGAACAGTTTGTGTGGAGAGCAAAAGACTGAAAGTGCTTTCTGCAACACAAACCTGAAATCATCAAGTACCAAAGATTTTGCCTTTTAATTAGCATTTGTAAATGTATCTGGATTAGTAAACTATGTCCAGCAGCCTTAAACCCGACACCAGTTATCTATTATTCACAAGTCTGCTCGCTACACTAGAAGCCCCAAAACACTGGCTGCTGTCCCCAGAGGCTGGGTCATCAGAAGACAGCCAATAGGTTCTCAGATGGCAGCTGGATCCATGCAGTCCCCATTGTGATCCTGGTCAGGTTGGTGATTCAGACTCATTTATTTTAGTTTCACCTTATCAAAGAAGTGTGCTGCCAATATTTACGAGGCTTCTTTTCAAGTCCTTTGCCAAAGTTTGATCCTACAGATTTGTTTTTCGTCCTGGAAACCGTCCACTGAGGCTGACTTCATGCTATGTCCTTCACTCTGTGGAAGCACTCAGCCACTGAAACATCTGTTTCCACAATAAATTCTTGTGCCAAGTCAAAGGCTATTATTCATCTGTTTTTTTTTTTTGTGTTTTGTTTTTTGAGCAAGGCTGAGTAAATCGCAAATTGTTCCAAAGCATTTTATTATTACCTCCACCAATGAGGTTGTGTGACTGTACAAAGCATTACATAAAAACTTATGAATAGATTCTGCATTAAAATTTTACTAGAGGTGGAGTTTGGCCCAACTTAGAAGGCGATAACTTTTGTAGTTGATCCGGACCAGAAAACATCACAAACTAATCTGGGTCCACATGTGCTTCTGGATCCAGCCTACTGATGCGTTGGTATCTGATGCCATCTTTACAAAGTCTCACAATTTGTAGCCTTAATTTAAAATTAGATGACTAATTGCTTTTGTTGCAGCTGTCACAGGTAAACTGAATCTTGTTGCACTGATGTTGAAGTTTGGGGGTCTGCAATTTCAATTTAGTTCATCAAACCAGTATTTTATACACCACTTGAAATTAATACAGTTACTGGTGGATAATGATACATCATTTTACTGGTATTGCACAGGGGTGCACTGGTGTGAATAATCAGCTGGTAGGTTCCTGAACCTAAACAAAATTTATGAAACCAGCCATCCAACCATTTATCAGATGGAATGAGAGCACTGAAGCCAGTAGATTAGTCTAACCTAACACACTCATTGAGTGATCGTGTGGGATGACAGAACTGGTAATTAGAGTCACCTTCAACAAACAAGTGACTGGTGAGGTGCCATTTTATTCAGAGATACCATAATACAAGCTGCAGAGCACCAGCTGAATGTGTAATAATAAAAAAGCAGCAGTACTCACAGAGAGGGTAGTCCACAGCTGTGGTGACCATGTCCAGTGTCGACTGTGCCACCTCCGTCACCCTGCGAGCTATTAGACCACGAGGCTCCACCTTGCAGACTTAACAAACAGAAACAGAAACAGTGTGTGAGAATCAAAGAAATAAAAAATAAAAAAAACAAGCCAGGAGCATCAAATGCAGGAAAACACACCGTCTCTCACTGTTCAGTCTGCGATCTGTATGCCCAATGAAGTGACTCTGCGATATAACGTACATGTAAATGAATTTAGCATATTTAAACACAAATATAAAAATAAAAGAAACAAAAGGTGGAAATGTGGGTTCACCTGAACATAAATGCTTAGCAACTAGAACAATGACATTTATCTAACTTAACTCTAGCTTTAGACTTGCTGTTTGTCTAGCAGCTTAACTGAGAGCTTGCGTCTGTCTTACCCTGGCTGTTGGTGTCAGGAGGCCCTCCTTGGCGGTAGCAGGCCTCACACACCCTGACAGGGCTGCTGCCCCAGCCCCTCTCTGGCACAGGCATCCTGTGGCTGGAGCAAGGATGGCAGAAACCCTCCCCACATGATCGACAGTGATGCTTCCTGTCCGCCTCCTTGAACTCCTTCTGACACCCATGACAGGCCTGAGGGGCAGGAGGGAGGGGGATACAATGATGGCAGATATGACAGCAATACTACTGCACGCACCGAGGGAGCAAGTCACTGAAGACTATCAAATATTTACTAGTTTGTAATTGCTGTAGTTATTCTAGTTTCTTCTGCTGCGTGTCTAAGCATTAGCTGTTCATACTCACAGTGATCTCAGTATTAGGTCTCCAGTATGGGGGTGCCACCTGATCAGTGATCCAGGCAGTGACAGCTTTGGTGGGGCCAGTGCTATACTCGGATACAGACTGAATCACATAGTTCATCCCATCCAATACCCTCTGGGCAGCATTTTCGTGGCTAGTCAGGAAGGTGTCAGACTAAAGGAAGACAAAAGTATGATCGACAAAGCCTGGTAAAAGGTCCAGCCCAGCTGCTGGCCTGTTTGGGCCAGTGTCAGTATTTCTACCATTGTTTCTACAGTCGTAAATGCACATGTGATGCAAATTGGCTGAAGCGAACCATTTTAACAAGCAGTATTTTCTTGCAGGCAATATTTTCGCTTTGCAGCTTAGTGCTTCATATCAAAGGTAGAATATGAGGCCAATAACAGAAAGAGGGTTCTCAGTGGTATGGAAAACACAGTAGGAGGGCAGTGATGGTGTCAGCATGGCTAAACAGTCCAAGCGTTTCACTTATATTTGTATCTGATAATACATGTGAGCGCCCTGTAAAATGTATTCAGGGGCACATGTGAGAATAAAAAACATTTCATAGCTCAAACCAAGCTGTAGTTTCTCTTTCAGCAAAAACACTGATAACATGAACAATTACACTCCTTACTGTAAGTTCAATTAAAAGCCTTTGCAGGTAAAAAGCCAGTAGGAGTCCTTTATCTGTTTAACAGGCCAAAACATGCAGAAGAGTCATCTTTTCACCTGCTCCCACCCACCTCTGGTATGTTTTACACAGTGACACAACAACTGAATTTAGAAGTTAAAATGAAAACCATCTGTATGCAGACAAACTTCTAGCTTTGTTTGCCACGTATCTTCAGACTTGGTTGAATGTTCCAAACTTAGCTGCAGACTCACAGCAGTTGCCTCCTCTCTCTAAAGCAGCAATACCTGCAGCATGCAGGAATGAGTGGAAAGTGTTGGAACAAGGTGTGCTCCACTACATTAACTTTAAACTTTTAGTTGCTACTTATTTGGCATATTTAGATTATTATTACTAAAACTAAATCTACTAATAACATATGTTATGTTATTACTAATGAAGTTACTCTGAAGTATACAAAATAAAGAAATTAATAAAGTAACGATTAAGTAATAATTTTTTCTTTAAGCCAGCAAAAAATATACAAGGACAGAGTAAAACTCTGAACAACTGGACTGGTAGCCGTGTTTTCTGTAAGACAATGAAATATGACATTATGACAACAATGACTACAACGTCTTATCTCAGCATAATTACATGCAACAAACACCTAAAACAGTATTTTAGCATTACATATAAATCAAAGGAGAGCTATTTTTTTCACCCAAAAATTCTTTTCATTTTTTTGTGAAATAAACATTAAACATAAATGGTAAAATGATGTAAAAGGCTCTGAAGAAGAAAAATGGCAACACGTGCTTTAGTACTCACCCCCTCCCAGACGTGCTTGACCTCAGATCGCACCACACTGCTCTCTGGGTCCTGGTTTCCCATCCAGTACTGTCTGCTGCGGTAGATTACCCCACAGTTAGCACACTCCAACACGTATCTGAGAGAAGAGAGGAACAAGGCAACAGACAGTGGAAGTGACATAATTGGCTGAAAGGCAAAGAAAGGAGTGTGTGTGCGCGTATGCATGTGTGTTAACCTACCCGGACCAGGCGTACTTGGCCAGTCCAAACCATGGATTATCAGTGGAAGCTGATGTTTTGGGCACAACAATCACCTCTCTGCCTGCTTCATAGCACCTCTAGACATGCAACACAAAGTATATGTAAATGACAGCATGCAAGCAAGTTCACCAAAACTGGCTGTGAATGTCCCTTCTTACCTTACAGATGTGGACCTTGTTGTTGTACTGGTGTGCATATTGGCACAGTCCATCTGCCATGTGGGGAACCCTGTCTCTCAGATGGTTCATTCCATTTCTACAGCGAATGCTGGAGGGTCACACCAGCATGATAGATATTAGAAACGGTGAAGGAGGGGAGGATTTTTAACAATGTTTACACAAAGGTTCCAGTCCACTCATTCAGAACAAGTGTTATCATTTCTCCCACACACTTTCCTCTCAGCTTTAAGTGAAGAAGAAATAAGAAGAGCAGCTTAGGAGCAAAGCAGATTTCTCTTCTCCGAAAACATGGCAAAGGAATTACCAAAAAGGATTATGCACCTTAATGACGAAACTGTTAATATCCACAAGAAAAACAGAGGATTTCTGTTTTATAAGAATAACATCCGTTACTGTGATTCAGTCAGAGAGAGCTAAAAGACTCCTGTCTGTGGCTGTTTTGAGAGAGAAAATTTTAATTATCTAAAACTAAACTCTAAAAAGTTTAGGTAAGACAGGGTAGGGTTAAAACAGCCTTTCAAGGCTGGTCAGGGGATCTCTCGGAAAACATTCAGTGCTAGCGCTCTCTACAGTTTGTAGCTCAACAATAATAACGCACGCATGATACAAACATCTCACTTATTCCTAGCTATGTAATACGTACATTTACATAATTTAGGGATTATTCACCTTTGCCTTTAAAGAATTTCCAAAAAGATTTTTTTTCTTCATAATGTAGGACTAAAGACCTAACAAGGCAAAGTTATGTAAAGTAAAATTTCAAGCCCCAAAGAATTTCCTCATTTACTTTTAGGTTTAAGTTTAGCCTAGATTAAAATTTTAAGGTCCCATTTTAGCTCTTCTGTGTGGACAGTGGTATTGACTTACTTGCAGCTGAGGCACAGAGCTGAGCAGGTGAAGTATTCGTCTGGGAAGAAGGAGTACAGTGTCATCTTTTCATCTGATAGTTCCCCACAGAAACGCTCACTCAGAGCCTGGAGAAACAAAAATAGAAGGGATTAGAAGACATAAATCCAGATGAGAGCTGAAAGAAGGCTGAGAAGAGACTTCAAAGAAAGAATTAAAACAACGATTTGCTATTTCTTCACATTTTTCTTAAAGCGCTCGAAAATGGTGCTTCTTCACTTACTTCTAGTGCATGAAACACTATCCCGGGCTGGCGGGGAGAGCGTGTGTGAGTGTTCTTCACTTGCTGCTCGATGGCCTCCAGTAGCCCGCTGTAGTCCGTGGGAGGTGTGATGGTCTGAGTGCCTACATACTGCACCGAGCTGAAGGCCTCTGTCCCCAAACCCAGGTCGTGAAAACGCTTCTGGAGGAGTGCGTCTGCATGGCCAGCCACCTTTGAGTCTACAACAGACAAGAGAGACGATAAAATTTTAAGTTCTGTCGCAGCAAATTCGGAAAAATTAACCCCAAGAAAAAATAACTATACAACAATCCTGCTTGGAAAATTAGATGTGGTTTTGTAGATGCATATAATTCAGTGTCCAGTAGTTTCCCTACCATGGCCCAGGAGTTGGGTGTGTGTTGTTTCTTGGAAGATGATGACAGCAGGCCCAAGAGAAGACAGAGGCACATCCAGACCACAGCGGGTGGACAGGGCCCTCAGCTCTGGGGTGAAGTGCTTCAGGTAGGCCCCTGAGGCACTACCCAGGAACTGAAACATGTCATTGTGAAGGCGCTCTGCCCGTGTACGATACACTACTATATCAGACACTGCCAACACCTGGAATTGAGGTAAGAAAATGTACATGGAAATAAGATGACTTGCTTTTATTAAGAAAACAGAACACCCTAAAAACTGAAGAATATAGTTAGTTTTCATTGTTTTGTTTATAAGACTAAGATGTGAGCATTAGGTCAGTGAACAAAGAAGACAACACGTGTATGCATGAACTCCACTATTTATCACTTTATTCCATTAAAACCAACCAACAACCACTAAATTTACCTTCAGCAGCAGCCGCATTCTCTGGTTCTGCTTGACTGCAGCTCCCAATAGGCCCTCTGTATCCAGTGCGATCAGGCTGAGATTGGGATTGTAAGCAGCCCAAACTCCCACCGTACAGGAGCTGGGGGACTTGGATGTGTAGAAAACAGTCTTGGCATCAAACAGGACGTGGTTGAGCGTGTGAGACTTGCCATCACCAGTGTTTCCAAAGATGGAGAGAACCTTGACACCTGCTACGTCGCCACAGCCGAGCTGCTCCACAAACTCAGCCTCATCACGGACCTGGAGGAAGAGGACAGAAAACACCAAGCGCCCCCCATGATATGACTGGATCAATAACTGAAACTGAATCTTTGTGAACAAGGCAGTCATTTTTGGTAAGGAGCCAAAACACACAAAAAAAAACCCAAATACCTGTGTTGAATTATCTGGGAGACTGTTTGCTTTTACCCCACAAATTAAAGCTGTATTCTGCAGCTGTAATAGGCTGCTGCTCCTCAACTTGTCCTAGCACAAACACTAAAGATTAAACGTGTTGTTCATACGGCCCAGACTACCTTCAATACACAAGTAAGCATGCACTTTGTACAGCTGTACCAACAACACAATGTGAGGGTGTCTCCCATGTGGGTCAGCTGGGCTGTATGACTCACCAGGGACTTTCCTAACAACAAACCCATTTGCCGTCCTGCTTCCGTCATTTACAGTTTGAGCTTTTCGTTTCTTTACAGTATTATAGACACTATCCATAGGTTACACCCGTAGACTGTATATACAAAGGCTGCCAAAACTATGGGCTAAACGCTATATGAACAACACAGACGACGGTGTTTATTGTTGCATTAGCAAAGTGTCGTGAAGAAGCAAAATCCTTCGGAAACTTACTTCATTAAGTTGAAGAAAATAGCCTCTCTTTAGTTCTGAAAGCTAGCTTGGCTCACACATCCGCATCGTATTGTTCTAGTTTTCGTGACAACAGATAATTAAGGGCCTTCAGCAGAAGGAGTGCTGTTTTCCCCTTCCTAGCCTAGCGGCTAACTGTTAGCAGCCCTTAGCTCAGCTGATGTTAGCTAACTTTACCTGCAGGTTTTCTTGTTCGTCCACGAGCAGGAAGCTCCGGACACCGTCGGGACGCTCCTCTGGCTTCACTGGACTGATCGACAAACTCTCCATTTCTTTCATCAGTATATCAGACATCGTTATTCAATTGTCTGAAACGCATTTGTGGTGGCACCAAGAAGCAAAGCGAAAGTTCAACATGACTCCAACCTGTCCGTCAATCACAACAACAGCGCGTGGACTGCTAACGCTGTAGGAGGGGGAGGGGGGCACGTGAGCAGTGACGTAAGACGCACTGGTGTGAGTTTGATCTGTACATCAGCACCACCGTGTGGTCAGATGCAGTATCGCACACACAACCTGCCATTCAAACAAACTTCCTTAAATCAAGGAATGAGAAAGCATAAAATAAATTGAGTCGACCCTTGTGTACGCTCTTGTGTAGCCTGCAACATGTTTTTAATTTAAGATTAATTATGCAAACCAAACACGAATCGAGTCCATCTATCTTTTCCACTACGTTAATATAAAATGTATTTATTATTCTTCAGAACTTACAGCAGTGCACACGAAATCAAAGTTCCCTGAACTGGCAGTGTTTTATTGGAGCAGTGCTGCCATGCTAGAGCTGCTTGCTAATGTTCATTAAATATTTGTTAGCACAGATCTATAAATATCACATGTCACTGGCTTCAGAGCGGCGCCACTGCTGCTAACATGACATGGAGAAAGAAATTCCAGCATCGCTGCTCTAACAGCGTCGGCTCCTTCCTTCCTTCCTTGCTTGCTTCCTTCCTTGCTTCCTTCCGACATGTATAACGAATGTAAAACACTAGCCTAACCCTTGTCTGTAGCCTATGTAAAATAAAATGGCCATCTGGGACAGATTGAGCAAAAGATATAGCATAGGCAAGAAAACGAGCAAGTGCAGGAAGGATGGAATAAAGGATGGAGTGGTGAAGGATTTAGAGAGGGTCCCAGCCTTTCTCCGGGCTCAACCATGAGAGACAAATGTCTGAAAGAATCAATTATAGGCCTACTCCCAACCCATCACCCCTGATTAATGAATAATTAAAGCTGCTCGGTGCAGGGCTACCTAACATAGATAAGATTAACCATGCCACCGCTAAGATTATGCAGAAACAACTTCGCTTGATTTTCAATAAAAGACTGTATAGACCTGTTATAGTTTCCTTAACAGAAGTGGCAACAGTTAAACATCTTTATATGCAATCAGTTTGTGTTTTTGTTACAGAAGTGTCCAGCCACCCACTTTAAAAATGCAGTTAAGGTGATACTTGACCTAAATTTGCACCCATATCCATATTCATACCTCTGTAAACAAACATAATTAGGCTTTAATTTATCAGCAACAACCCCAGTTAGAGCCAGAGTCAACCTCACCCATCATCATCCAGACAAGGCAACAATGCTTAGGAGAGACTGACAGGCAGTCCTGCAACCCAACCTTGACATAACTGTGGACGTTTTTTTTTTCTTTTCTATAAATTCGGATAGGGGGGACGGCTTTGCCCTAACAAGTCCAAGGCGGGACTGTGGTCCACTTAAGCCGCTACCCCCGCTGGTACTTGTAGTACTCTCTTCCTCGGCACGTTTCATGTTGACATGCGTAAAAAACTACACTTCCCCAAAGCTGTCACAGAGCGCTCCCACCTCCCATTGGCTACCCGCTCCAGCCGCAGCCCCAGAGAATGAATGAAATTGAAATAGCTGCTACATTACATGTACAATACCGGGCTCTGCAGTGTTGCATTCTATCATACTATATCAAAATGGCCACAGCGGTACAGAACCCCCTCAAATCGTAAGTACAACACGTTTCCTGAGTGTTTGCGCTTTTTTGTATTTGTGCATGCTGTCAGTGCAATTTAAGCCCCTTAATTTCCCAGATATTTCCCAGCATGATTACCAACACGTCTATATGCATGCAGTGCATACAGCAGAAAATGAGATAATGTCAGGAGACGCGAATCAGCCCCGAAGAAAAGTTAGATTTAAAGCTGATGGAGGTATCTGGGTTTTTTTTTTTTTGGCATGAGTGGGGGGATTATTGCGCGCTCCGATGCAGTTCATATAATCATTTCCCTGAGCCAACAGCAGCGTGTGTGCAGGGATATGGAGGAATGCTGGAGGTAGATTTGGGTGACCCGGTATGTCCCTTGCCAGTGTAGCTAGCCAAGATCACGGCCAAAGCCAGGCTGGAGTGGCAGGCTGGCCGGGAGGAAGGGGGCTTAGATGGCTTTACAGTACCTGTGTGCACATTTTTTTTTTCTTCTTTTGGACAGTGAGGGGGTAAACAGGTAGACAGAATGAAGTGCTCCGTTCCCGGGTTTTAGGCTGCAGCGTTACCTTTACTGCCGGACCTCTCGGAAACGTCTAGTGTGAGGTAAATACGCTCGTCCAAGACTTGCTTTCATCTTCAGCGCTTATAATAAAGCCTAGAATAAACCCAAAATCCCGGCGTTTTACATTTAGTGTAGCTATATCACAGTGGACGTTTATTTCCACTGAGGCATTTTAAAGCGGCGGGTTTCCCGTGAAGTTTCTTCCGTGATGATCTCCTTTGTGCAGGTTTTTTTTTTTGGGGGGGGGGGGGGGTCTTTTTTTTTTTTTTTACACCTTTCT
>VUQI01026178.1:25438-36521 GCA_015106735.1 Paratilapia polleni | reverse complement strand
ATCCCCAAACTGTTCCCACAAAGTTGGGAGCATGAAATTGTCCAAAATGTCTTGGTATGCTGAAGCATTCAGAGTTCCTTTCACTGGAACTAAGGGGCCGAGCCCAACTCCTGAAAAACAACCCCACACCATAATCCCCCCTCCGCCAAACTTTACACTTGGCACAATGCAGTCAGACAAGTACCGTTCTCCTGGCAACTGCCAAACCCAGTCCATCGGATTGCCAGATGGAGAAGCGTGATTCGTCACTCCTGAGAACACGTCTCCACTGCTCTAGAGTCCAGTGGCGGCGTGCTTTACACCACTGCATCCAACGCTTTGCATTGCGCTTGGTGATGTAAGGCTTGGATGCAGCTGCTCGGCCATGGAAACCCATTCCATGAAGCTCTCTACGCACTGTTCTTCAGCTAATCTGAAGGCCACATGAAGTTTGGAGGTCTGTAGCTATTGACTCTGCAGAAAGTTGGTGACCTCTGCACACTATGCGCCTCAGCATCCGCTGACCCCGCTCTGTGATTTTACGCCACTTTGTGGCTGAGTTTTATATTTATATATATATATATATATATATATTGGCATACTGTACAGGAACATCTGTGCCAAGTATGGCCTGGAAGGCCCGAGGTCAAAATGGGATACACCTCCAAAGGTGGTTGAGAATGACTGCGCTAAGATCCTGAGGGACTTCCAGATACAGACGGACAAACTGGTGATGGCTAACCAACTGGACATAGTAGCGGTGGACAAGCAGAGGAAGAAGGCTGTAGTGATAGATTTAGCAATCTCGAGTGATGGCAACATCAGGAGGAAGGAACATGAGAAGCTTGAGAAATACCAAGGGCTGAGAGAATAGCTAGAGTAGATGTGGAAGATGAAGGCAACAGTGGTCCCTGTGGTCAAGTGGCTGTTTTTAAAAACTACTCGTACATGGGTGGATGTAGCCTGATAGTGGATCTATACTTAAGTGTTAAATCTACGCCATGGGAATGTCGTATCTGCAAACCCTCTGAAACCTACGCCATAAACTGACATGCACCTCCCCAGGAATGCAACTACATGTTGCTTGAAGATATAAGCGCTGGCAGTGGTGTCGGCCGCTTGTTTAGGCTACGTTGTAGGTTCTACATAGATTCAACACAGAAGTCTAAATTAAGCTTGAAACTTAAAGGTATTTACTGTAATGGTTGTAGTCTCATGCATTTGATGATGTTGGTTTAAACCTAGTTAGGCCTGCTGAGTATGCAAAAATTCTTTGTTTGAATAAATGATCGTTTATGTGGTCATGAAGATGAATGAATGTGACTGTGTCTGTGCCAAAACTCCAGTCCCCAATGACATCAGAGGAAAGTTGCAGTTGTTGCTGGACTTTAACTTTGACCCTTGATAAGGATACAGTTCACTTCCTGTGACATCAGCTAATCAAGCTGGACCAAGAAGCAGCCAGACCTCTCTCATTTAGGTCATCGTTTTTTGCTGCAGCTGAGACGCTGTGCCTCTGTTTCATATGCTCAAAGCAACTTCTGCTCTTCAGTAAAAGAGAGCCGGCCATGGACAATAAATGCCCTTGTTGTGTCTTGACCGCAGTATAGAAAATTGAGGCTCAGTAATCTGGCAGAGCATCAGCAGAGCAGAGCGGGTTTGAAATGGAAGTCCCTTAATTCAGCCTTCTCTTCCTGCACTTTCTGTGACCGCTTCATTTCTGTGCTTATGGGCAGCTTGTGCAGGAGGACGGACGTTGTTAGAATATGGTGCAGTTTGGAGGTCCTGGATTTTTTTTCTGCTCCTCGTTTGCTCCCCCTGAGCATTGAATGACTCATGATTAATGTCTAAATTTCCTCATCCATTAAAAGTAATTTTGTTCTGACATACTATATTGGCAAATAAAACACTGTCAATCATTTTAAGCACTCCAGTGTCGCATATAATATATAATATATAATATAATAATATAATATAATCATGAAATTTATTTTGGCATAAACATTACATATTTTTTTAAGCCTCTTATTATATAACTGATGGAAGTATCACTATGCCCTGAAACCAAGTTGTTGCCCGGAGAAAGTTAGTCATGGGCACATGGTGTCTTATCTTTGTCCTCAGTGGATGTCTTGAGCTGCTCTGTTTATGTGTTCCCATGCAACAGACTCCTCAGGACACCCCAGAGCAAAGGAGCCATGCAGCACTGTTTTTGATCAGGGTGGTGACAGTGCAACATTAATCAGAGGTTGTTCTGCTGAATTTATGGTTATTAGGAAAAAAACAATCCGTGAATCCTGAAAAGGAAACAGTGCGAAGGGTAACTTTAACATGAATATTATTTTATAGTAAGACACTGGACAATACTTGAAGCTGATTCAAAACCAGATGATAATTATTGAATATTTTCTTTAGAGTCAGTGCACAATCATGATAAAGAAAGTTTTCACAGGACTCTATGCAGTCCTGTGGAGGATTCAGTTGTGTGTTAATACAATGCCCAAATCTTCCAGGAGTGGACGTCCCAGCAAATTCACCCCAAGGTCAGACCGTGCAATGCTCAGAGAAACTGCAAAAAACCAAAGAGCTACATCTGAGACTCTACAGGCATCAGCTAGCATATTGAGTGTTAAAGTTCATGACAGTACAATTAGAAAAAGACTGAACAAGTATGGCTTGTTTGGAAGGGTTGCCAGGAGAAAACCTCTTCTTTCTGAAAATAACATGGCAGCACGGCTTAGGTTTGCAAAGTTGCATCTGAACAAACCACAAGACTTCTGGAACAATGTAATTTGGACAGATGAGACCAAAGTGAAGATGTCTGACCATGATGCACAGCACCACGTTTGAAGAAAACCAAACACAGCATATCAGCACAAACACCTCAAACCAACTGTCAAGCACAGTGGTGGAGAGGTAATGATTTGGGCTTGTTTTGAAGCCACAGGACCTGGGCACCTTGCAGTCACTGAGTCAACTATGAACTCCTCTGTATACCAAAGTATTCTGTGTGAGTGAGTGAGTGATTCAGGCCATCTGTCCGACAGCTAAAGCTTGGCCCAAATTGGCTCATACAACAGGACAATGATCCAAAGCATACCACCAAATCCGCAACAGAATGACTGAAAAAGAAAAGAATCAAGGTGTTGCAATGGCCCAGTCAAAGTCCAGACCTCAACCTGATTGGAATACTGTGGTGGTATCTCAAGAGAGCTGTTCATGAATGAATGCCTGCAAACCTTAATTAACTGAAGCGATCTTGAAAAGAACAGTCCAGAACTCTTCCACAATAATGTGAGAGACTGTTAAAGTGACACAGAAAACGATTACTTCAAGGTATTGCTGCCAAAGGTGGTTCAACAAGCTACTGAATTGTGGGGTGTACTTAGTTTTTCACAGGAATGCACAGAGTCCTGTGAAAACTTTCTTTGTCACATGACTGTAAATGCTTTGTTTTGTTTTGCCTTCTTTTGACTTTTTTGGACCCTGTGTTGTTCTGTTTTTGTATCCTCAAAAAACCCTGGCAAATCAAAATAAAATGATGCCAGAAAGTTTACAGTACAGTAACACAAGTCACTAATGTATCTGATTATGTAAAATGGAGGCTTTTGAATAAAAAGTTGAGTCTTTCTTGAGTTCTTTTTTTTAAAAAGAAAAACAGAGTCTAAGAAGAAAAATGTATCCACCTTCAGTTATCCAGTTATCCATAAACATAACTATCTAACTCACATCTTTAAGACCTCTGTTTCCTACTGCTACACTGCATTTTTGCATGCCACAAAATCATTTCAGGGGTTTTCACACCTCATGAAAAAGTTGTTATGGTTTCTTGTTTATGGTCTAGTTTTACATGCATGAAGTGACTATCTTAGAAAAATCTACAGAAATTGTGTGCGTTGTTGTATGGTGACCCATACAGCAATTTCCACTTGTGGCTACAGTTGTTGCACTTGAGCAAAACCTTTAATAGTTTGGCTTTAGAGCAGATGTTAGCAGCATCATGTAGTCCTTGGAGTAAGAGTCAGAAATGTTTTGTTTTCAAGTGTTTTTATGGACCCTGTGTTGATCCGGTGCAGTATTTCCCTGCTGAACAATATAATGGGTTGAAGCTGTGCACTTGGGAGCCTGAATTGTTGAAGCAAAAGGTTTCCTTTTACTGTTTGATCTTCCTATTGATGGGAATAACATCCATTATCACCATTACCTGGGTCAATATAGCAAACCAGTGATGGTGAGGGTGGGGGCCTGTTACTGGTGGAGAAAGCTCCCAGGACTTTGTGCTGTTGTCATCGGGACCATTTTGTATGTTCCCTGAGTAGCAGCAAATGATTGTTTGTTTGTATAATGTAGCTCCAGCAAAGAAACATTCTGCAATCCAGCTTTGTTGAATGATATCTTAATATCAACAGTTTTTGTTGCCACAGCAAGTGGTTTAACTTATGTTTACTGTGAGAAGGGAAGGAAGGAAGTTGATATACAGCTTTGTTCATTCTTGGATTATCAGAACAGGATAACATACAACTTTTTGTTAACACTTTCTCCCAAAGAAAAATACATTCTTTTTTTTCTTGACCTTCGTAAATATCTGCAATTAAAGTGATTTCACAACTGCTGCCATTGGGCTGATGTTAGAAAGTATAAACGTGTCCATTTTCAAAGATTCTTGCAGCGTTTTTTTTTTTTTCTTTTTCATTTTTATCACATCTGGGTTTTATGAGAAACACACCTTCAGCGATGTCCAGAAGAAAGCCTTAACACAGCATCGGCCTCGTCTGCAGATGTGCAATGAAGCATTTCATCTGACAGCTTTAGTGTACCCTGATGTATGGCTCTATATTTGGCTGCAGGGCAAATCCATTAATATCAGGCGGTTTAAAGATCACCTCGGCTAGAACAACATTTGAAGAGCCAGCTCTCCTCCGACTATCACCACCCACTGCTGCTCTAACGGCCTTTGAAGTTCTGATCAGATGGACAGCTGCGTACACCTGGTCCTGACAGCACGCTCCCAGACATAAAGACACATAAACACACACACACACACAAGAACGCGTGCTCTCTCAGGTTAGCTCACCGCTACCACTTAATGACCTGTTGTCATCGTGTGTTATTTTTGTTAAAGCAGAGTTACTGTTTCACAGCAGGTGACATTGACTCACTGTGCAGACTGGCTGTCTAAATTCACAACCACGCAGTTTGAAAGTGTGCAGTTCTCGTTATTGCTATCATTGTGGCAGCTCAGGCCTCAATTACTTTAGTTTTATAAAAATAAAATTGCCCCTGGGGCAGACTGAATAAATCCAGCTGCAAGCAAACTGCTTTTCATTAAGCTGTGAGAAAAGATTAGCTGTTTTTTTTTTTTTTTTCCCTTAAGGTTAAGATGATATCTCTGCTAACCATATACTAATTAGTATTAAAAGCTAACTCAGTAAGCTCCCATTAGGTGTTCATTAGTTTGCAATTTTATTAACATGTCTAGAAGATGGTTAACTGATGCAGTGCACAAGTTATTTCTAAATAAAAGCACAAAATATTTATTGGGTATATGATGGGTGCAAAGCACTTGACACATTTGGGCATAAAGTGCGTCAACAAATCCTGATGGTTGGATTTCATAGGGCGTGACATGCAACATTGATTTACCACAGAAAATGAATAAGGAGGGGTGTGTTTCCTGTTGTATTTTGGGCCAAGGGTCATAAACTGCATAGTCAGAAATGTAAGTGTGACTTTAGTATTTGTTCATAAATTTACACTTTAAAAAAAAAAATGGAAACGAAATGTTACTCTGCATAAAGTACATCCTAAAGACATGAGTCTTTTCTGTGTTTGCAGTCACTTCATGAATTAGATTTTATTGAGTGTCCTATTTTGTTCACACATGACAGCAGCATTCACAGCAGATTAATAAATCTTTAAAAATAATGTTTTCTGAAAAGTGTTTGGAAGCTCTGGTATAATTATGGACATTTTTGGAACTCCACATGAAAACAGTTTTGTACAATAAGCACAAAGTATAGAAGAGGCAGCACTGGAAGATGTTAGGCTTTGACCCCTTAAACAGCCAGAAACTGAGCCAAAACAGAACACACCCATCATTAAACCCATATTTGCAGCCTTTGTCTGACTATTGGAAAGCAAACTTTAAACTTCTTTAACGTTCTTCAAAATGACTTATCTCTTTAATTTCTTTTAGTGACCTCTGACCTTTTTATTGCAGTAAGAGAGGTTGTGTGGCAGCACTTGAAAAGCCCCACGATGAAGGGTAGTCTTACATCCTTTTTTTAAAGTTTTTTTGTAACTTATTCTGCATTTGACTCTCTGTAGGGAATTAGTCTGATAGATTGTACTTAGACTACGCTTCAAGCACTATAGAGCACATTTATGTGGTACTTTTATACAGTATTTCAATTATACATTGTTAACTAATTACAAATATGAAATGGAAAGTAGTGAATCTTTATACTTCTTTCATGTTAACATAACTTTCTTTCCATAATTATGAACATGGCTAATTGTTTTTATCCTTTGTGGCTATTTGCTGGCTGTCTGAGATTACTGTGATGACTGCAGCTCTGCTCTGTGGGATGGCTTGAAAAAGTTTGAAATAAACCCCAAACCTCATGTGGGGATTTTTTTCTGTAGATAAGTTGAGATAACTCTTATCATACAAAACATCAGCACTACTTAGGAGGTCACTGAGGAAACCTCTGTAGTTATGTAGGATGTGTTAAGGAGGTGCAGGAAACCAGCGTGCTACAGTTAAGTTGGGATATAAATGATTTTAGTTACACTGAATACTGTTTAACTTATCTCTAAACTGCCTCAACCAGCAGTCTAAGCAGTACATTGAAACTCAGCAAATAATGCTGGAAACATTGTGTTTTCCTTGTGTAGATTGTTGATATGCTTGATACACAAACGCATCCAATAATAATTGCGGTTTGCGGTTCACATCAGTTTTTATAGCCTCTTAAACTGGATGTATCAGCTGTTTGTCCAAGAATAGTTGTGGAGAAGAGGAAGGGCAGTGATTGTTGTATCAGCTGTTGTATCAATCTTCATTAATTATAAGCCCGCAGAGCAGGCTTATCAATGGTGTTTATATGTCAGTCCACAGCAGTAAAGCAGCTTCATAAACAATCAAACACTCAAGCAGCATTTTATATATGAATTTGTTGACCTAAACTGTCTTCCCAGATTTACTGATTCCAAGAGTACTTTCAGAAGGCCGTCACGTTTTAATTTTCCTTCACCGAAATACCCAAATAACTCCAGGTTACATAAACATCATAAACATATATCCTCTTACATTTCAAAGTGCTTTTTAGATCTGTGCTGTGGTTTTCTTATCTTGTGCTGATACACTTGATTAGGTACACCTGTTCAACTGCTTGATAACACAAATATCTGATCAGCCAATCACATGGCAGCATCTCAGTGCATTTAGACATATAGACATGGTCAAGACGACCTGCTGAAGTTCAAACTGAGCATCAGAATGGGGAAGAAAGTGACTTTTAAGTGACTTTGAACGTGGCATGGTTGTTGGTGTCAGACGGGCTGGTCTGAGTATTTCAGAAACTGCTGATCTACTGGGATTTTCCCACACAACCATCTGTAGAGTTTACAGAGTATGGTCTGAAAAAGAGAAAATATCCAGTGAGCAGCAGTTCTCTGGGAGAAAATGCCTTGTTGATGTCAGAGGTCAGAGGAGAAGGGACTGACTGCTTCCAGATGATAGGAAGGCAACAGTAACTCAAATAACCACTTGTTACAACCAACGTATGCAGGAGAGCATCTCTGAATCCACTGAACCTTGAAGCAGATGGGCTACAGCATCAGAAGACAACACCGGGTGCCACTCCTGTCAGCTAAGAACAGGAAACTGAGGCTGCAATTCACACGGGTTCACCAAAATTGGACAATAGAAGATTGGAAAAACATCGTCTGGTCTGATGAGTCTCAATTTCTGCTGCGACATTCAGATGGTAGGGTCAGAATTTGGTGTAAATAACATGAAAGCATGGATCCATCCAGCAGCACCTCTCTTACTTTCAGAACCTGTTTATTTTTACACATGCTGCAAATGTTTTTTGTAACTTCAAACTTTTTGGATAAAGAAGTGAAAGTGCAGTGCTGACGAGACAGTCTAAAGATCTGGTTATATGAAATAACTCTGGCTGGCACAAACATCAAAAATGTATTAGTGAATATTTAAGAATGCATAAATCCATGTTCAGCTACAGCTTATTGCATCAAGATTATGTTATTAAATTATGTTATTTTTGAATGATTTTTTTTTTTTTTTTTTAAGGTGGGAAGATAAGACAGGCATTTTTTTTTCCTTGGAAGTGCTCCAGTAATTTTTTTTCTCAATCTGGCTCAAAAGTTGTTTAGTGGTCCCCAGGCGACCCAGCTGTTCCTATTTGTCAGTCACACTGACTCCGATGTCAAACTTATGGTTTTACGTGGTCTTTCAGCCTTAAGAAATAATCAACATTCTTGGGTGTTGCAAAAATTTTACCTAAATGCTGAGAGAAGCACTTTCACACTGTCAGAGGAAATGTGGGATGTGTGATACATGGACCATATGTGCATTATGAAATGATTTCATTAACTTCAGAGACATTGCAAAACTCACATTTTGCTCATTTTGTAAGGAAATTATTCTAGTTTCATGGTACACCGCAAAACTTTTACACTGACATGACAAACATGAATCATCCTGTCCACAGCCTCTCCACAATCATCTCTACTTTGAGATTATTATCTTTATCTATGTAGTTACTCTTCTGCTGTGCTGTAACCCAAAACCTGCGAAGGAAGTCATCAAGGTGTGTGAGCGGCATCCTGGAAACAGCTGTCATGAATGCATGCATATAGGTTGTACGTATGCGTGTTCTTGTCCCCAGATCTGTTTTCATAGAGGAGGATGAATTGAGCTGATGTTTTGGCCTCAGGCTAAAAATCGTGGTGAGACTTTATGAGCCAAATTATATGAGCTGTACATAATATAAAAATACAGCACAGCTCTCTGCAGGGTTAGAGAAACTGCATAGTCAGAAATGCAAGCACAGGCACAAAAAATCACACGGGTGAAGGCCAGTGTAATGTAATGGTTGTAAGGTTGCTTGGTGCAGAAGAGAACTGGTCTGAAAAATGTGTTCGTTTATGCACTCAATACTACTGTATCAGTGAGACATGGCATAGAAGTGATCAGCTTGTGGCGCTGCTGAGGTGTTATTGAAGCACAGGTTGCTTTGATAGTGGCCTTCAGCTCATCTGTATTTTTGGGTTGAGGGTTTCTCATCTTCCTCTTGACAGGTCAGGTGACTTGGCTGGCCAATCAAACTAAGTAATAACATAGTCAGTAAATCAGTTGGTAGTAGTTTTGGCAGTGTGTGTTAAGTCCTGCTGGAAAAGGAAATCAGCATTTCCATAAAAGAATGAAGTGCTCTAAAATCTCCTGGTAGACAGCTGCATTGACTTTGGAGTTGATTAAACACAGCAGACCAACCACCATCAACACCAGCAGATGACCCAAATCATCACAGAGTGCAGAAACCTCTCACTGGACTTCAAACACCTTGGATTCTCTGCCTCTCCACTCTTCCTCCAGACTCTAGGACCTTGATTTCCAAATGAAATGCAAAATTTACTTTGATCTGAAAAGAAGACTTTGGACCACTGAGCAGCAGTCCAGTTCTTCTTCTCCTCAGCTGAGGTAAGGTGGTTCTGATGTTGTGTCTGGTTCAGGAGTGGCTTGATATCAGGAACGTGAGTGTTGTAGCTCCTTTCCTGGAGACATCTGTGTCTGGCTCTTGATGCACCGACACCAGCCTCAGCCCACCCCCTGTGAAGCTCTACCAAGCTCTTGAATTGACTTTTCTTGACAATCCTCTGTGGTCATCCCTGTTGCTTGTGCACCTTTTCCTACCACACTTTCCCCTTCCAGTCAACTTTCCGTTAATAAGCTTCAATACAGCACTCTGTGAACAGCCAGCTTTTCAGCAGTGACCCTCCTTGTGGAGAGTGTCGACGACTGTCACCTGGACAACTGTCAAGTCAGTAGTCTTACCCATGATTGTGGTTGTGTGTATTGACTGAGATACATGGTATTTATACTGTCTGAATAGTAATTTACTCAAACTGGAAATTAACTATTTTAATAATTTGAGATACTCTAGAACTTATGGTCCTTTTTATTTGTAGACCTATGTAGGACAAGACACTAAAGATTGAAGCAAAGAGAAATTTATGAGACATGATCTCAGCAACTACTGTGGCTTGAAAAACTCAAAAAGTTTCTCTTTGTACAGTATGTTACCATATTTTTATCTCAAAAATGTTATCAAAGAAAAAAGCTTTATCATGAGCATCAACAGAGCTGCAGGGAATCAGGCTGCAAGTTTGTGACCCCCAGAAAACTTCAATAAGACATTAAAGCAGGATAATAGTAAAGCCAGCACCTGTAGAAATGGTGTCCAACACTGATAAGATGGAAACAAGGTGAGTCTACGAGGACGGCCTTCAATTTTGGACTGTACATGAATGAAGTGTGGTTTGCAGACTCCACTGTGGGTACACCTGCAAAGCTGTTGGAGTGCACATGGATTAAAACTCACTGTGTGACTGATGTTATCCAGCATAATGTACAGTCAAATGTTCATGAGAGCAGTTGGAGTGGCGGAAAAAAGCAGGCATGTGCTTTAAATTTAAGATGTGAAACTGAGGGTCGGTTTGAAGCCAGCAGAGATGGCAGCTTCAAACAGCTCACAGGAATACTATTTTTTGTTGGTTTATACTTTGGTATGAAACATAACATCACATAAATCATTATATATTGGAGAAAATGTTATTTATTTGGTGTGAATAAACGTCAGTAACTAGTAGCAGTGGCTGCAGAGGAATGTAGAATCGTCTCTGTCAAAGGCTGATGCACTGCTGAAGAAATCGTTTCTTTTTCATCCTGAAGCTGATTTATGTGCTCCCTCGTGTCTTGTTTCGCCTCTGAGGTCAAACCCACACAGATCTCTCTCTGTCCCTGTGCTAAGTATTGCTGATGTGTGAAAAGCTCTCACTTTCTTGGCTGAGGAGCCTT
>VUQI01026178.1:0-19612 GCA_015106735.1 Paratilapia polleni | reverse complement strand
CCTCCTAGTTTAAAAAAAAAAAAAAAAAAAAAGTTGCATAGTGTTGCTCAAGGTGCCCTAAATGTTGATGTAGTGCTTGATAGTTTATTTTGCTTTTTCCCCAGTGTGACTGTAGCATTAATGATTGATTTTTAATTGACTGACTTGTCATGCATAAAACAATATGCCCAGATGTCTTTTCCAAGTTTTAGAAACAAAGGCAGCATATAAAAAAAAAAATGTTTCATTCTGTCATTGTCAGTACACCAAAACATTTCATGCAATATGGATTTTCTTAACTCAACAAAACAGAAGAAACTGGATTCATTATCAACTTTTTCTAACTCACACAAGCTGTTATCTTCCTGGATATTTTTCAAATTTGACAACTTCAAGGGCAACAGAAAAGATTCTTGTTTACAAATGTGCAAATAAATCTTTCAATCATTTTTCTTCAGATCTAGTAAATGCCTTCTAACTGTGTTCATTTTGCATGATTAACTGGCTATTCAGCAGTAACTGTCTGAAATGTGTGCTTATTTCGATACTGATGAGCTACATCTGGTTGACTAATTTGAACTCTAGCTATCTTGATGTATTCACACTTAGTCCAGTTTCTAGATGGTGTTTCTGTTTACTGCTGTTGGCTGTTACAATGTCAGGAGAGCTGCTGTGTGCAGCCAACACACATGGCAATGGAGCCATCTGCCTGGCCAGAGGTTTGAGCAACATGATGAATTTCATCACTGTCTCCTCTGCATGGGAGTCCTCAATAATAAAATAAAGCCTCACCAACTTGTAACCCGCTAATGTAAGCAAACAGGGTAAAAAGAAACATGCATATTCATGAAGGTGAACTAGAACAATCACTCGGGTCAAAGAGGTTTCTGGTATTGACGGGTTAATGGAAAGATCCCTTACGAGCAACATGATGAACTGTGGGTAATAAAAAAATCATAGATGGTATCATAGTCTGCACAAATACAGCTCACACAACTGTTTGCTGGATATGAGAAATGGTGTAACAAAATCTTATTACTTACTAAATAATGGGTAGACATCATGTATATTTATTCATCGCTGCTGGAGAAAAATCAACCTTTCTTTTATTTGAGTGGATTACTCATGGCATTATAAACTTTCCTGCATGTTGAGATTATGGAGAAATGCATCTGCTGTGCCAGGAGCTGTGTGGGGGGATTCATGAGTCAGTGAGTCTTTTTCGTTCTGGGTCCTGCGTGACGTGTGTGCTTTAAAATGCCTCTGGGTGCATCACAGGACTGATTGATGAACATGTGACAAGGACTTCACTGTCTGTGTTTTCAAGAGTTACATCCTTTTGCACCATTTAACTGAGACGAGTCGACCCAAACTAAGTGGGGCTACGGTGGAAGGAGACAACAGCTTGGCTGCATCTGTCCATCCCTCAAATATGTCTGTGAAGATTGTTAGTCTTCCTGGGTAGAAAGTCAAAGGCAATGTGATTTGTTTACTTAGATATCAAGACCAGATGTGGGTGCATTCCTGTTTACCAAGCCCTATTATTTGCCTTTAAAGTAGCCTTTAAAAAAAATGGCAATGGCCTCAGTAACATCTACAATCTGAGTTATAGGCTACCCATAAATACTGTATTTGTAACATAAATATCTACTTGAAATGAAATTATGCTGGTTTGAAGTTGGTCATTAATGGACTCATTGCTGTGTTTGCACTTCAAGACTAAAAGGAGATAATGAAAAGTAGCTAAAGCTCTTTCTAACAGTATAAAAAGATATTTCTTACACAGAAAGCTATTTTGGAGGATATATTGATAACTGCCATTTCAATTAAAGGCAAACTCAAAAAAATGAGTTTGTTGCCTCCTTGACCTTTGCATGACCTTAGACAAAGGTACATGGTCATGTTTATGCAATAGAATACATTTTATTAGTAGTCACATAACTGAAGAGCCTAATTTTGATTAATTCAATTTAATTTAATCAGTTCATTTCAGTCATCCATCCATCCATCCATCCATTTTCTGCCACTTATCCATGTCTGGGTTGTGGGGTCAGCAGTATAAGCAGAGATGCCCAGTCCAGACCTCTCTCCCCCCAGAGCTCTCTCCTCCAGCTCTTCCGGGGAAAGTGGGGGATACTGTACTCCAGCTGATGTAATCTCATGTCACTCTTTTGGGCTTCTCCTGACCCATGGGCTAAAGCCCAGCAATCAGGCACTGTCTCTCGAGGGGTGGGGCCTCGGTAACCCTGTCCCAGGCAGGGTAATCATGTCCCTTGCTTTTGACTTCACAGGGGCTTTTTCAATCGCTCTTCACCTGTCCCCTCACCTGGGACTACTTTGCCTTGGGAGACCCTAGCTCCTGGGATCACGAGGGCACGCAAACCCCTCCAGTACGATAAGGTGGCAATTCACAGAGTGAATTTACTTTACCAATTAAATAATTGTTTAATAATTAAATAATAATCAAAAACTAAACTAAGTGTACAAAAATAAAATAACATGTACCTTGTTAGTTTTTTTTTTGTTAGTATAGAGACAGCTAGTATCATGTATATTTTTAAAATCTTTTCATGCAGTGAGTGTTACATATTGAGATCAAGATTAACAGAAAATGTAATTAGGACCTGCTTTTCTAACATTTAAGTTATTCCTTCAACAAATGTCAGTTTTTAACATTAAATAAATGCACTCTATACAGTCTATTCATTCAGAATTCATATTGAGAGCTTAATAGAAAGCTACTGTACAATGCTACTTTCAGCTGCTCCCTTATTCACAAGGGGTCGCCACAGCAGGTAGCTCCGCATGTTTGATTTGGCAGATTTTTACACCGGATGCCCTTCCTGATGCAACCCAAAGGGATTTGATTCTCCTGTGTCCTTAAATATGCAGAGACTCCATAGAGTTATGCTGACATAATATTTACTAAGTGAACTTTAATGTACAGTTGATTTAATCTTTCAGTGTTTTTTTTTTTTTTTTAATCTGTTTAGATGTGATATCTGCATCATTCTTTGTATTTTCATACTGTGGTAAAAATCTTGAGGATTGTCAGTTTAGCTGCATACTTTTGAAATGATCAAAGGCCTGTCTGAAACATGACAGGAGAATAGCTTGTTTGGAGCGTAAAAACATTAAGTAGGCTGATGAAAATTTTAAAAAGACAACAGTTCCAACATTTCCAAGCCATAACTGCCTGTCAGTGATAATGCACCGTCTTTGAATAGCTGTTATTACAAATGTCTGGCTGCTGAGTGGTTTTATTGCAGCTCTAAAGCCTTTTCATGACCTGAAATAATTTCACATCATTCAGCTTGTCAGGAGCAAATGAAAGAGGATAGTTGGGAAAGTTTTGTCACTTCAAACCTCTCTCTGGTTCTGTGCTTGGTAGCTTTTTATCTGCAGCCTGATTACATTTCCTGCTCTCTGCGAGATACAGTAAGTGTGCCACAGAAGGATTAGTGTGTGATAAATGTCAGAGGCCACAGCAACTCTCAGAGACCTAAATACAACTCGCGCTCCACCTTGATTTCTCCCCCCTCCCCACCTCTCTTTTCCTTTTCTTCCCTCCGTTATCTGTTTTCTCGTGTTAAGTCTACACTCTATTCACTTTTCTCAGACTTATTTACATCTGTACAAAAAGTGGCCTGACTGAGGCACCGTTTTCCCATGCTCCCTCTCACTCTCTAGCAGAGTAGCAAAGCTATTTCTGGTGCCAGTCAGGTCAGTGCACCATAATTCTGCTGTATCACGTAAGCAAACAAGCTTGACGGTCCATTGTTATTCTTAGATGTGACAGGGATGGAAACATGTCACCAAGCTGTCGCCTCATTTGACCAGCGTGCATAAGGGAAATTATTTGGCTCCAAGTGATATGCACGGAGGTATGCAGTGCCAGGAAGTAAATTTAGCATATTAATTATAATTAAATTTAATATGGTCCTCGTTATTTTTAAGATAATTATGCTCCCATGTGCTGTCTGTTTATGCTGCCTTTATGTCTCTCAGCAGTGCTGTCACCAGACAGGATAGCTCATGGATTATGGCAATTAAAAGTAGGTTCATGACCAACCCTCAGTACAGAGAGCTATTTTCCTTGAGAAAATAGTTGCTTCTCAGGTTCATGCTCACTCGTCTGGTAACAACCTTTATGAACAATCCCAGTCTGGTTTCTGCCCCCTGCATAGTACAGAAACAGCCTATGTAAAAAATCACTAATGACCTCCTCATGGCAGCTGACTCTGGACTATTAACCATTCTCATCCTCCTTGATCTGAGCACAGCCTTTGACACTATATCCCATAACATCTTTCTTGACTGACTAGCTTCTATTGGAATCACTGACACACCTGTAAAGTGGTTTAAATCCTGTCTCTTTGGCCACACTCTGTTCATTCAACTCAAAAATTTCAATTCCCAGCCATTTCCAGTTACTACCATTGTTCCCCAGGGATCTGTCCTGGGGCCTCTCCTATTTATCATCTATCAACTTCCTCTTGGTTATGTCTTCTGAAAATTTAATGTCAGTTTCCATTGTTATGCTGATGACATCCAGCTCTACCTGTCCACCAAACCTACCCACCTCCCCTCTGTGTTTGCCTCCAGGAAATCAAATCCTGGTTCTCCAGCAACTTTCTGAAATTGAACAGTGATAAAACTGAGGTTCTCCTCATTGGCACCAAATCCACCTTGCCGAAATGTGACAGTTTTTCCCTCCCCATTGACAGCTCCTCAGTTTCTCCCTCGCCTCAGGTTAAGAGTCTGGGTGTCATCCTTGACAGCACACGTTCTGTCGCTTGGCCCTCGTACTTCTACCTACGTAACATTAATCACCTCCGTCCATCTTTCACACCCAAAAGTACCGCAGTTCTCATTCACACCTTTGTTACATCTCGCATTGATTACTGCAACTCCCTTTTCTTTGGTCTTCCTCTCAAGTCCATCCATAAACTTCATCTGGTCCAGAACTCTGCCACTCGCATCATCACCAGAACTCCCTCCATTAGTCACATCACGCATGTCCTTCAGCAGCTCCACTGGCTCCCAATAAAATATCGTATTGATGTCAAGATTTCACTCCTCACCTTTAAGGCAATCCATAACCTTGCTCCGCAGTACCTCTCTGAACTTCTGTACGTCAGCATTCGCACTCTCAGGTCTTCTTCTTCTCTCCATCTCACTGTCCCTTCTGCTCCATTTGACTACCACAGGGTCTAGAGCCTTCAGTTGCTCTGCTCCTTGCTTCGGAAACTCTCTCCCACCAGACATCTGTAACATTGACTCTCTCTCCACTTTCAAATCCCGTCTCAAAATGCACCTCTTTATACTGGCAGACTCACTCTGATTGTCTTCCACCTGTCACATGAATCCTCTGTTCTTAATGATTTTATATATTGTAAACATGTTTTATTGTCTTGATGGATATTTTCTTGGTTATTGTTAGATTGTTTTTTACCTCTTCTGTTTAAGGTGACCTTGAGTGTTTTGAAACCTGGCTAAAATAAAATGTACTATTATTATTATTATTATTATTATTATTATTGTCAAGCTCTGCTGCCTCGATATCACTTCTTCTTCTCTGGAGTATAACATTTATAGTCATCCTTTTGTGTTTTAATCCAGTGGAGTCTCAGACTTGTCTTTTGGGCATAAAAATGAATTGAAGTCTAAGCGTGGGGAATCCTTGCTATGTAAATATTAATAGAGTTAAAATGTAACCTCGTGACAGAGGAAGCTGATCATACAATGACACTGTAATGCAAACAAAACTGCACTTTCTCTCTTTTATATAAATGAATTCAGGATGTGTTCGTCTGCTGGCTGCTGCTTATTCACTGAATTAAGTGTTTGGAAAGTAGTCAATGAGACATAGCAGAGAAGGAAGTGTGTCATGTGCTACGTCAGATGTTTGCAGACCACCTAATGATGTGCTTAGTTCATAAGCTGAGGCTCAAGTTTAGGTCAGTAGTTAAATACAGTTTAGTAACTTCATTGTGAGTGCGTCTGTGTTTGTGTGTGCGCACATTTTATCGTTTCCAGACACACAAACTAAAAAAATGTCAGGATTTCTGTGTCTGTTTTCCATCTACCTCAGCGATCATCTCCTCAGTCGCTGCTGCTTTGATCTGACTTTTCTTTCTGTCAAATTTGAGAAAGTACTTTTAGCCCCTTGTGGAAGTGGGCTTAATGTCAGACTGTCCATCAATATTCAAGATATTTTGACAGTTAGTGTCCTGATTGACCTGGAATTTGCTCTTGCTCCAACTCAAAACAGCAAAACGCACACTTCTTATTAACACAATGAGGAAATGTTGCTAATAAATAAATCTGCCAAGTTGCAAGATTTTGAAAATGAACATACCAGAAAAATGTTCACTGACAGATTATGTTGGCTAAACCTAATCACACAGGGGGGTTCAAGATGCTTTTGGCATCACAGTCCTGCACTTTGTTTCCTGTCAAATTGTAACTGGAAAAACAAACTAGAAGAATATAAATGTATTTTCTAGCAGACAGGGTGGCCTTGCTTGTCCCTGTGCAATGTAAGTTGAAATCTGCCTAAAACAAATCAAAAGGATGTAATACCGACTTTTATCTTACTTTCAGTTGTTGGTTTTCTTTGACTCTACAGTAGAGAGGATTTTTTTTTTTTTTTTTTTATAGAGCTGTTGTTTTTTCTGCAGTTAGTATCACTTTTAATAATAATCATCTGTATCTGTGTTATGTACAGAGGAAAAACAGGGAAGATAACTAAGAAAAAGAGAAATGGGGGAAAAAGTTTCCAGTGGGGTTCAGAAGGTTCTGGATTTATTTCTGTCTGTCTGTGAGATTGCATGTGTTTCGTCTGGGTGCTTCAGCTTCCTCCCCAAAAATATCTTAGGTAATTGGTGATTTTGAATTCGCTGTAGGTGTGGGAGCTATTTGTTGCCTTTGGACCAGTGTCCGCTTGGATGAAAAATAAATGAACGTGGTCCCACAGTTCTTGTGGGACCATGTTCTGCACCTGAGCCACCATTTTAAAAAGAGCATAGGACAATTATCTAACTTGAATGCCAGTGAATGTGCTGAAGGTGAGCGTCTTCTCTCCTTCACTGATGACCGTCTGCGGTCTGGGCTTGCTGCCAGAGCAAACAGGGGGGAGGGCATGGAGGGCAGGTTGTGAAGGCAGCGTGTCAATTACTCCGTCGTGGTGCAAAACTTAAAACAGATTCCAGGCTTCGAACAACCACGCGTCATATCTCATCTGTGTTCTGCACCTGTCAGATGGAGGGCTCGAGTGTTTCAAACAGAGTCACAAACATTAAAAATTAGTGTTTCCTGATTTCAGATTGTCTGCTGATTACCAGCTAATAGATTTCTGTATTTACTGAAGGTTGTCTGCACTTGTTATCATAGTCAGAGGCATGAATGAAAAGAGATTTTGTAGGTGTGGCTAAGCATCCACAGATGCTCAGAGCTGGGCAGGAAGGTTTGATATCTTTGCTCTCCACAGACAGAAACTAATTGTTTTGTTAACAATGAAATCAAAGACCCCTGTGAGTCTTTGATATGACTTCCTCTTGAGATTATTATATCTTATCCTGTCTGCCTCTGCCTGGCGGGCCTCTTATCTTTAAGTGTGCCTAATTTTGTGGTTGAATACAATCCACCCTCTTTTGGGATGAACTGTGCTTTGCAGGGACAGCTGACCCGAGGCATTTATCTCTGCTGAGGGAATCACCTGCAGCTTCGACTGGAGCATCTTTGTAAGAGCTGAAGAGAGATGAGAGCTCTTTGAGGCTTGATTATCAGTGCCGAGACACTTATTGCGTTGTCATGTGCATGTGTGTGTGTGTGAGACCCAGAGTCAGTTATCTTCAAAAGTCAAAGCAAAGTATCCTGTTGAACAGATCGTTGTTCTTTTGTGGAGCTGTTGGATCATTAACAGTCCTGTTCTTTTAATGGTTTTCCTCTTTCTGCAAAGCAGAAATAGCTTTGAGTTTTAATTTATTATTTAGGTTTTAAGTTAAGTCCATTCTCAGGTTTTCTTCACTCCAATAACAAATAATATTTCACTTTGTATGACAACTAGTGCAGTCACAGGTATGTTGGCAGCGGCAAAAGTAGATGTCAGTCAATAGGGTTTTTTTTCTTCTCTTTTTTAAGCTATGATTCTGAAATTATCTGCAAAGTCACTGAACAGATGGAACCCAAAAATAAGACTGCTGCTCACCCAAATGACTTTAAACTTGAAAATGTACTTCCTCCTGTTCCCATTAATATACACGCTGAGTTTGAAGTAGATCAGATGAAAGACTGTTGAGAAAAGGGGAAAAAGACAGACCCACATGCATGGATGCAGAGACGCCAGTAACACTCAGTTTCCTCTTCTGTTTTTTTTTTTTTTTTTTTTTTTTTTTTTTTAATACTGTTTATCAGTAAAATGTTTTTCTAGCTGTTGAACAAATTCTTCACCAACGTAAAGGAGACTTTTTTTTGGACTGCGGTTCTTTGTTAAGCTGTGTTTTTTATTTTTTTTTATTTTAAAAGTCCTAAGTTATCAGAATTCCCAGTAAGTTGATAGTCTAAGTTAAAACATTTGTAATGTGTTGTTTAAAAATGAATATGAACTTGTTTTTTTTGCATTATTTGAGGTCAGAAAACACTGGACCTTTTTTGGTATTTTGACCATTTTTCATTTTCTGCAAATAAATGCTGTAAATGAAAATATTTGTATTTGGAATTTGGGATTTATGTTGTCAGTAGTTTATAGAATAAAACAAAAATGTTCATTTTACTCAAACTTATACCTATAAATAGCAAAATCAGAGAAACTGATAATTTTGCAGTGGTCTCTTAATTTTTTCTGGAGCTGTGTATCTGAATGTTAGATAGACCTCTATACTCTGAGTGAAGCCAGAGCCAGAGCTCTTTGTTGGCCATACCAGCTGTTGCAGGACTCCTTGTTCTTGTTGTTGCTGAAGATAGTCCTCCATTTCTGGGGTTGTTGTCATGCTGCAGACTGAATTTTAGACTGATCAGAGGCCTCCTTTATGCCTGATGGATACGTGTAAATAAACACCTAATATGTCTAAAACTCACTAACAGTCCCACTGTGTGATGGCAAACTGAGAGGATCGTTGAATGAAACAAGTCAGTTAAAGTTTCTGAACTGTTCTTACACCAAGATTTATTTAAAAATGGTTGGTAAAGAAATGTATAATGAAAGCAGCCAGTAGTTCACATTTTCTATTTATCAGTATCAAAGTCAGCATGTGAAGTCACTGTCTGGACACTCTTCAGTGGAAAGAATATTGTTTGCAAAGTGGAGCTCTGGAGAGGCCCAGCTTTCTCTATCAGAGGGGCTGCTGAGCTTTTTCTCTGTCATATTTATTTAAGACTGATGTCCTCTGTGCATGGACTCTGATATCTGCTCTCTCATCATGAGGAAGCATCGATCTGATGCCTTGTGGGCATCTTCTCTGATGGATGCACTGTGGAGATGAATACTGGTCAAGTTACTAATGAGATGTGATTGAGATTCCCATGAGCAAACGCATTCCAGCTGTCAGGCGGGATGGAGAAAGAGTTTGCAAAACATTAAGTCTAAACTGCAAAGCAGAATCTGAATCCCAGTTCTTACTGTAGGTGAGTCCTCAGGTGGGGGATGGGGTGCTGCGAGTGAGTCAGCGCTGTCCTTCCCTCGCTAATGGCCAGGAAATGTCTATGTTGGAGAAACTAATTGGATTTCTTTAACAGGAAAGCATCCGTCCAGCTCCATTAGTAAACAGTAACACACAGCAGACGGAGAGGAAAAGTGGGGAATTGGAGAGAAGGGAGGTGAGGAAGAGAAGGAGGAGGAGGAGGCATGCTTGTTGTTGTTGCAGTAGTCAGAGGTTTAGCTCAGGGGTAATCATTACCGTAAACGCGTGTTATCCATGAAATGATGATGGGATGAAACACCAGGAGTGGAGCAGGGATGTGTCTGGGTAATGAGTGGACAGTCCTGGTGTTGTGATAATTCACTTTAACTGCCAGACCACAGATCTGAGACCTTCTCCTGGATTATGTGTCCTTTGAAGTTAGGTGCAGGAAAATGTCCCGATTCTGTCAAGATTTTTAACAATTCCCTCCTAGAAAAACAAAGTAAATGTAAGCTAACCTTTCAAAAATACACTTGGCTTCTTTGTTTTTAAAAGAATTAGCTGCTTTACAAAGTTCTTCTTCAGCAGTGCTGCGCTCCACACTCATGGTAGGTGTATCTATTGAAGTGGTAGCTCCAGTTGCTTAACTTACTGAGCAAATTATGCTCAGATGTGTTATTATACTCTGAGGGCAGATCAAGTATCCACCAATATTTTACTTAAAAAAATGTTTTGACAAAAAAAAAAAAAAAAATCCTAAAATGGCCACAATTCCCAGTCTTGTATAAAGCTCAAAGCTAAAACCTTTTGTTACCTCGTAGTGTCTACGCTGACATAATCTTTGCACCTACATTTTTGCAGCGCTATGATTTATCAGACAGGGTGAAGCAATGACAGAGGTGAAAGAAAATGTGATTTCAGCAGCTGCCAATGAAATCAATAACTTCAGCAGTCAGTGACTTACGTTTATAAGAGCTGGGAACAATGACCTGACTGTAAAAGACAAATCTAGGTAGGACAAACAAAATTTAATATAAACTGTAAAGATTTTCAGGTCACATGAGGTGAATTCAGGTATCAATTAAGCAGATTAACATTAGCTAACAAAGCCATAAAGCTCCATGTTTTGTTGGTGAGTGGGGAAAAAAAAAACTACTCTTTCTTCTTAAGTGGAAAAACACGAGAAGTGTGTGAGAACTGAACTTTTTTTAAAAATAGTTTTTATCTTTCACATATGCTGAGCATGTTGAACTTGATTCATAGTACAGGGCCCTAGAGTGTTTTTTTTTTTGTTGTTGTTGTTTGCAAACAACTGTGTTCAAGTTCATGAATAACCTCTTCCAGTCTAGAAAAAATGGTTCATCAAACTGTTAGGTATGATATATAATATTATTCTTAAGTCACATTCATTGCAAGTCTTTTAAAAAATGTACTCACCATAGATCAGGTTAAAAAAAATGGCAGTGGTTCCTGAAGTTAAAATCAATATGAAAAAGCTTATTGCGGGACACTTATGAAGCGTATTTACGTTCTCTTAAGCTTCAGTTGACATAAACTCAGATATTTCCCACCATCACGTCTTTCTCGTGAAAGCTCAGACACAATAAACAGACATTCAGGAAAGATTAAATCAAACCTGGCAGCCTCATGACCTCCAGGCTACATCTCTCACTGGCATCTCATACATCTTCTGAGACACTACAATGTAAAGTGTAATTGGGGGTCCCTCCTTTAGATTTAAAGGATGTGTCACATCAGGAGATCCTGGAAGGGGAAAACCACTCGTTCCTCAGAGACAGATCATGAAGGAACAGTGGGGCTACTATGCTGCCTATAAATTGGGCCTTTCTTCCTGCGAGAGTGTGACATGTTGGAATGCAGCACATTAATGTGGACATGGGTGGGCTTCTCATTCCTGTCATAGCATCTCTCTCGTCCCTTTGACCCACCACAACTTTCTTCCCTTTTATTTATTTATTTATTTGCTTCCACGGCTGTTTTGGGTTTGCAGATGCAGAAGAACTGCTTCCTCAGCACTCAGGTCCTAGTTTCTGTTGCATCTCCATCTCGTCATCTCGTCATTTAAGCTTTAGTGGTATGCGTTTTTATTGGCCAGGTTGATACAACGGCAGTTGTTGCCTTATTTCAGAAATCTTAGTACGGATGGAAGAAATTCCAGCACAGAAAGAAAAGTTTGAGGTAATTTAGAAACAGCATCTCCAATACATGCACGATTTGTCAACAGAAGAGCACTGACAAATGCTTTAGTTGTAATATGTCTGTTACTGATCAATATATGACATATTTTTAAACGCCTAATTATTCACATCCATATATTGGCCTCAAAAACCCAGGGTTGGTCAGACAACTTTATGACATGCCACAGTAGGAAAAGCCCAGATGTAAATAATAAACTCTGTCTCTGTATGATGCTTCTTGGCCCCCTGTCACAATAGTATAAAGAGATGTTGAATCTTTTTAACCATATTTGCATAAAGGCTGACCATGCCACCAACTGTCATACTGCAACCGACTACGCAACACAAGAGCTACAGAGCTGTGAACTGTGAAAAAAGCTGTTCACAGATGAAAAAAAAACCAACAAATTTCTTTAATAATGTCTCATTTCCATCCCATGAAAGTCATGTCAGTGAGCCAGCTTGCAACAGTCCTTTTTTTTTTTAAATGAGAGCTTTGAAAAAAAGATCAGTTTAAAGCTAAACAGAGTCGTCTGTGCCAAAATGAAAAACTGGCCTGCAAACATTAGTGGAGTTCAATAAAATTCAGACAGAAAAATCAAGGTCTTACAAAGAGTTTTTTTTTTTTTTTAAAGATATGTTGGTGGGTAAGATCTCTCTTTTTGTCCTTCAGCATGGGCCACTGTGGAGGTGAACATGGAGGACAAAGTGGAGGTGTTTGCTGGAGAAACCGCTCAGATCACCTGCTTGTTTACAAGTGATGAGGGGCCGGGAGGCACGACCATACAGTGGTTCTATGTGAGTGAGCCTGACGTGCACAGAAACACAGACGGGTGCCATGTTTCTAAGATTGTGGGGTTTGATTGTGGGAACTCTGACCTTTAGGTGCCACGTTTTGGTGAGAAACAGAGAATCTACAACAAGGAGCCAATCGGAGAGGCTGTAGAGACAAGTACACCGTTCAAAGACCGGATCAGAATGAATGCCAACGGGACCACTGTGGTGCTGATTATCAGAGATGTGCAAGTGACAGACGAGGTGGAATTTATCTGTGTCATCAAAACTCTCACAGATGGGACTGGGGAGGGACGCACCAAGCTAAAGGTGTTTGGTAAGACTCAGTCAGAAATCTTTTATTGTTTTTCTAGCGCTGTTAGCTCTCTCAGATTGAAACGGTGGTTTTCATTTGTCTTTACTTAACATAAACATATCTTGCTCCATATTTTCATTCTTACTACTACTAGAAAGTCAACACTTTGAATCAACTTCAGATGTCTGCTTCATTTATCATGAAAATAGAAAGGAACAGACTTCACTTGGCCTAAAACTGCTCGTCAGTCAACTGTCCAATTACTTTTGAGCCCCTGAAAATGGGGGCGTGTGCAAACATGTCTGTAATTCCTAAGCAGTTAATGCAAAATTTTTGTGAAACCCCTTGAACGAAAGCTGAAAGTCTGCACTTCAGTCCCATCTTGATTGATTTAAAATCCACTGTGGTTGTGTACAGAGGCAAAACTGCAAAAGCTGTGTCTGTCCAACAAATTATGGACCTAACTGTATTAACATGCTTATAGTTTTACAATATTTCTGACATTTTTAGCTATCAGACTGCATAAATGTTTCTTTATAAATGTTTCCTTTTCTAGTTCTTAAATCACTTCTTATGTCTTGTGCAGTAACACCAGAATTACCTACCATTGAGGGTGTGCAAACGGGGATCTCAGTCAATGAAAACTTGCCATCCAAGGTGAAAATGTTTTGGCGATCACAAACATCAAAGCTTAAAATTAAGAAATGACTATAAGGCTACAATTTTATTCTTTGAATCTCCTGTCTTCCTCATCTCCTACCAGATTGGGTATTGCGAGGTCAAAAATGGATACCCCAAGCCGAGTATTACTTGGTATAGAGACAACATGCCACTTCGCAATACTCCAAATGGTGAGGCAGACTGACATTCAAGTCTGCAGTGCTCTTGCTGTTTTACTCTGTGTCTGTCCTTTCCTTGTCTTGTATGTTTGCAATGTTTTCATGTCTTTCAGTGGTGGACGTGGTGTCCAGGGTCACTACTGAATCGAGTGGTCTGTTCTCAGTTCAGAGTGAGCTGAGAATGAAGGTAAAGAAAGAGGACAAAGATGCTAAGTTATACTGCGAGGTCGTCTACTCAGTCCCTGGAGAAACCAGAATGACCGAGACCAACCAGATTACCATCACTGTTTACTGTGAGTTTCACAAGTTGAAACGAGATTGGCCTGCACTCAATGTCCCAGTTCATCCCAAATTGGCGTTGGATGGGAAGTTCTTCCACACCAAATTAGAAAAAAGCTTCCTTAATGAACCTGGTTTGATTTTTGAAATGGAACAGGGCACCATAGTTTAAAATCACACTATTGTCCAAGCATTACACCATATTATACTAATAACATTTTCCTTAATTTGAAGTAACACCCTTAGTCTGAGTGACCACTAACATCTCTGTTTGGTTCAGGGATTCCAATAGGCCTCATTGACAGCTCACTGTGGTGCCTACTGATAGCTGTATCTCCCAATTAAAGAAAAACTCAAACAAAACAGCTCTGCTGGTGGGAAGATGAGTGTCACACCACAAAAAGGCTGTTGTAAGTCGGTGTACAGAAAAAAAAAGATTTAAAAAAAAAGTTTAGTTGTTGTGGGAAATGTTAACTATTCACTCGCTAACTATTTAATTTTCAGGTTTATTTATATTTAGAACAAGGAAACAATCAAAAACAACTCTGCTGTTAGCTTTGGCCTCTACAAAGTTGAGGTTTGAGGTCCGACCTTGGATTCTTCTCTCTGTGTTTTAGATCTCCCCACTGAAGTAAATGTTTGGGTTGAGTCACCAAAAGGCAAAATCAAGGAAGGGGACACGCTTGAGCTTCACTGTAAAGACAATGGGAACTATCCATCCTCATTCTTGACAATCAGGCACCAAAAAGTAAGAAAATCAACACTTATATACTAATGATTCATGTAGACAGCATTTTGGGCTTCTTTGTTTCTGTACGTTCGGACCGAAGCACTACAGGGCCAATTAGTAGCTGTTCTGAAGCTTTTGATGTTTTACATGATCTTTTTCCATTTCCGATTTTTCTGAGCACTTTGAGGACATTAAGATTGCTGTTGATTTTTGCAGAGTAACTACTCCGTGGAAAACAGCATAATGGTCCAGAATGATGTGACCCGTTTACACAGTGGAGTTTATGAGTGCATCTTTGAGGACACCGATAACTTTGAGCAGATCTCAGGAAATACTACAGTGTTTGTTAACTGTAAGGATTTGACTCTGGAATGGTTTGTGACCATGACATCAAATACATTTTACCAGTAGGTGCCCTGTTTGATTTGTATATCTTGTTTCTCTGTCTGTGCGTGCAGACCTTGAACCTGCTGTTACAACACCTAAAGACAGCATCGCAGTGATGCAAGGAGAGGATCTGAAGGCCAGCTGCAATGCCCTGTCTTCTCTCCAGACAGTCACAACCTGGTTTAAGGTTACATACAAACATATGTACAGTACAACCGGCCCAACAGTAACAAGTAACATGTATTTAGAAAACAATCATGTCACACTGTATACAGGAGGCTTAGCATGAGCAGCGCTGTGGTAGAGCAGTAGCAGCAGTTAGGTTGGTTAGTCTGATCTTTGTTTTAAATGCTTTTTATTAAGTTTTAACAAAGAACGTTCAAACAGTTCAACACACACAAAACAATGAGCCGGACATTCCTACTACACAGTCAGCAAGACCATAAAGGGTTAGTTATAATTTTTTTTAAAATGAAAGAAAAAAACATAGCACTAATACTGATAATAAGAAATGAAGTAAAACAGGGAAAAATAAAAGGGTTGTGTTAACTGTTCCCATACATTCCAGTCCACTACATGTTAGTCTTTTCAGGGTAACCACTCATTAACCTCCATCAAGTTGTGTGTCACAGATTTGGGGTTATTACTGAGGACTTCCATTCCACAAAATTCACCCCTTTCAGAAGCCACCTTTTCCAGTCTGATGGTAGATAGTCTAAAAAGAGTGAGCAGACCTTCAGGAATAGGGAGGGTGTTTCCTGAAGGGTAACACGTGGCATAGAAACTTTGATCCAGTTGTGTAAGGTGCAACTCTCTGGAGGGTAGGCCTAAGAGGAAAACACCAGAATCTTTTTTTAAAATTTTTATTTTAAATGTTTGACTAAGTTCCATGGAGATAAATGTCCAGAATCTGGAAATTAATTTACACTCCCAGAAGCAGTGAAAATATGTTCCACTATCGGAATGGCACTTGACGGACAGAGGAGAAAGAGAGCGATTTATCTTGTGCAAAACAACAGGGGTGATATGCAGTCTGCGAAGAATCTTATACTGAGTCTCTCTCAGTCTGTTGCATGTAAGCGTGAATTTGATTAATGCTTTAGCTCTCTGCCAGTTGTCCTCTATATAGTCTATACTTAAATCCTTTTCTTATTTATGGGCGATATTTGGCAGCTCGTATGCATCAGAGGAGCCAAGGAGAGAGTAGAATAATGAAATGAAATGTCTCCCATTTTGATGCTCTGAGATAAACCTCTCTTCGTCACTGTAACCCTTATTTAATACAGTATTTTGATGTTCATATAAATGTATTGAGTCAAATGAGCTTTTTGTTCCTTTGTATCTAGAATGAAAATGTGGTGTCAGAGGGTAATACTTTGCTCGTGAAGAACGCTACTTTTGATACAGCAGGGACATACGTGTGTGTCGTGACCATTCCGGAGATTGAGGATATGAAAACCAGTGGCGCACTTCGTGTCAATGTTACGGGTGAGTCTGACTACAAAACCTCTAGTTTCAGTTGTATTTTTTAAGCGAGAATATTCAGAGTTTGTGATTGCATAGTTATCGCACAAGCATATTTTGCTTCTCTGTCTTCAGGCCCACCAAAGATCATGGAGCCAGACTTCCAAGAACTGGAGACTTCTGAGACGACTGTTAACCTGAGTTGCAGTGTCAGAGGCTTTCCCGTTCCCACAATTATCTGGACCACTTCTGATGGAAAGGTACGACGGAGGGAAGCTTCTCAATCTGGGCTTAGCCACAGATACAACAGAGATGCTCTTATTCCAGTTGGGACCTCAAGAGCTATTGACCAGTTATATATAACATGTCATATATAATCCTGTGTGAACAGTACAGAACTAAATATTTTTTAACTTAAAAGTTACTGATTGGAGGTTTAATTGGCATGTGCAGGAAAAATGTGTTTGTTTTCCGATACAGGAGTTTTGCTTTTTGCCGTTTATGGCGCATGAATAAAAAATGGAGAATGGCTGGTGGACTATGGGTGAGGCTGCACATTAGTGGAGTATGGTATTCATTTTGGCACAGTTTTAATAGTCTTTGTAACCACAAATCAGCAACTCTTGATAAGCAATAAAAAAAAATTAATGGTCTCACCCCAACATGTGGGAGGAAAATGTTTTAACAACTGCTGACCATTTATACCTTAAGATGTTTTGTGCAATGCTTTGTTTTTTAATTAAATACCTGTAGTAGATACGCCCATCAGCCTCAGTTGTACAGTTATGCTTATTGTTAACAAGTACAAGGTAGCATGCTAACTTGCTAGATTAAAATGGTGAAAATGGTTAACATTATTTAAGCATACTAGCATTAGCATTTAGGTCAGATCACATCAGCTTTACAGAGTGGCTAGCATGGCTGCAATGTTTAGTCTTACTGATTTAAGTGTAATAGTAACACTGCTCTGATTTTACTGGGTTAAAAATAAAATTAATTGAATTGCGAGAGCTACAGCTAATGTCTAGTTTACCTGCAGACAGATGACGCAGACCTTTAGTCTGTGGCAGGATGTGTCAGGGTTGTGCTCAACTCTTCAAATCTGACCTGTTTGCTTATGGATCTGCTTTTCTCTCTTTATCTTTACCTGTGTGTTTATTGCAGGTCTTAAATGCATCTCAAACAAAGACTGAAGAGGGCGCTCATAGTGTGGTCACCATCAAGGTCACCTCTAATATCACTGCTATCTGCAAAGCTACCAATGACTTCGGCTCTGAGGTGGCACACTTCAGAATCAAATCCAGTGAGTTCCTGCAGCTTGTGCTTCCTTTCTGGGATCTTTGTATTTATATGTCTCTTTCAGTCAGGATTTAGAGTTCATCATAGCATGCAAACAGCACTAGTGAAGGTTACTCATGGTTAATTATGGCCTCTGACAGTGGACTTGTCTCTGTGCTTGCCCCGCTAGACCTCAGTGCAGTATTTGATACTGCTGATCACGAAAGACTAGAATACACTGTTGGTATTAAATTAAATCCACTATGCTGGCTTGAATCATATTTCATATTTCAGACATAAAGGCCTGAATGACCTGTAACTTTCTACTTCTAAATTTGGACAAAACTGAGGTTACTGTATGTGGCCCTAAAAATCTCAGAAACATGGTGTCTAACCAGATACTTACTCTGGATGGTACTACATTGGCCTCCAGCAACACTGTGAGGAAACTTGGGGTCATTTTTGACCAGGATATCTCCTTTAACATGCGCATTTAAGAAATATCTACAACTACCTTCCTTGTGTGCAATGTTGCTAAAATTGGAAACATCCTGCCTCAGAGTGATGCTGAAAAACTAGTTCATGCATTTGTTACTTCTAGGATGGACTATTGTCATTTCATATTATCAAACTATTTTAAAAGCTCTCTGAAAAGCCTTCAGTAAATCCAGAACGCCACAAGACAGTGAACAGATTAGTCTCCCTTCGTTGGCTCTGTGTTAAATCTAGAATTGGATTTAAACCCATTCTCCTCACATACAGAGTCTTGAATGATCAGGCCCCATCATATCTTAGTACCATTTACCCCAACAGAACACTTCACTCTCAGACTGCAGGCTTACTTGTGGTTCCTGAAGTTTTTAAAAGTAGAATGGGAGGCAGAGCCTTCAGCTTTCAGACCCCTCTCCTGTGGAACCAGCTCCCAGTTTGGGCTCAAGAGAGAGACACCCTCTCTACTTTTAAGATTAGACTTCAAACTTTTTTGATAAAGTTTATAGTTAGAGTTGGATCAGGTGACCCTGAACCATCCCTTAGTTATGCTGCTTTAGGTTCAGGCTGCTGGGGGACTTCCCATGATGCAGTGAGCACTTCTCTACTCCCCTCTTTTCAATCCTGATGTGTTTATATGTCTTTACTGCATGTCATTAACTTTTCTCTCACAAAGTCTTTCCCCTCATCCCCCAACCGGTCACAAAGGAGTTCTTCCTTCCCTCTGTTGCCAAGCGTTGTGAATTGGCACTTTGTAAATAAAATTTAACTGAATATGTCTTCCTGTTCTCCTCACTTCCTCCTTTACTTGTGTCCCTCCCCTTCATGTCTGTGTCTCTGTTTATTTCGACTTCGTCTAAAGGCCTTGAGCTCTGCCATGTACTGTAACGTGTTGTCTGTGATTGTGAATATTTCACTCTGTAGTGTTGTTTTGAATCTGTTAAGCTCTGTGATGTTTAACGTGCATCCCTGTGTGGTAACAGAAGTGACCTCCTCTCTGTGCCTCTACTTGTTTTCAGTTATACACACTACACCATCAGCAATCACTGTCTTTTCTAATGACACAGGTAAGACCACAGTCACTCTGCAGTGCCTGTTTTTCACTGCACAAATCAAATCAGCTACAAAATGTAAAATTAAACTTGATTGAGAGAGAGAGAGATACTTCATTTGTCAGAAAGCTTCCAGTTTGCATTCAGGAGACAGACACCCTCTCTAATTTTTAGACTACACTTAAAGCTTTCCTATTTCATAAA
>VUQI01026177.1:10481-22204 GCA_015106735.1 Paratilapia polleni | reverse complement strand
ATGACCACAGTGTACCCATCTTCTGATGGCTGCCTCCAGCAGGATAACACATCATGTCACAAAGCTCAAATCATCTCAAACTGGTTTCTCAAACATGACAGTGAGTTCACTGTACTCAAATGGCCTCCACAGTCACCAGATCTCAATCCAATAGAGCACCTTTGGGATGTGGTGGAACAGGAGATTCACATCATGGACGTGCAGCCGACAAATCTGCAGCAACTGTGTGATGCTGTCATGTCAATATGGACCAAAAGGAATGTTTCCAGCACCTTGTTGAATCTGTGCCATGAAGAATTAAGGCAGTTCTGACAGCAAAAGGGGGTCTCATAATTATTTTGAGATATAAAGTCAGAATTATGGAATACATTCCCATTATTATAAAATACTTATGACTCCATTTTTTTTCCAAGTGGAGAAAATGGGCTTCCACAGTTCCCAGCTCTCCAGGTGCTAATTAAACCAGACACTTAATTTTTTGCCATTTTCTATAAAGGAGGCTGAGACAGGTGGAGAAGAGCAGGAACTAAAAGGATTTTTTGACCATTAAAGATCAAAATGAAAGACAGTGCTGCTTCTTTCTCATTATCCCTGCTGTGATGTCGCTTTTTGTGCGTCGTGTTGGGATGGTTTCTTTTGGCTCACTGAGGCACTTTTGTATTCAGCAGCCAGTGAATAAAAAAGTGCCTGCTGGAGGATGCAGGGTCAGTCCACCACAAAGCCTATGTGACTTAACACTGGCACTTAAAGTTGAGGGAAAAAAAGGGAAATAACATACACCAACGGGCCTGTTTCCAACCCTGAGTGCTTTCCTAATTAACCATTTTGTTCAAGGACAATTTATGTTGGTTTTTCAGAAGTAAAAATTACTGTACTCCACTTCACTTATATAACAAGACTAAAATATCCACTTTGAATTGAAACATAAAATATGTTGCTTTTTTTTAAAATTTCATTATGTTATATTACAATAACAGTGAAACCTAAAATGCACTTTGCAGTGGGGTATTGCTGCTTTTATTGGGGATATTTGTGTCCCTGCTGCTTGTTTCAGGTGTGTTTTGAAGAAAATATACTGCACGACAGCAGAAAACAGCTGCAGGTCCTACTGCTTTCCAAGATTACTCTACAAGGAGGAAGACCTTGTAATGTTAGCATGCCTTCCCTCCTTTTTTAACACAGATCACATATGTAATGTCTTGTGTTTAGAGAGGTTTATAGAGGGGATTGTGAACTACACATAAAGGGTTTGTATTATTGTATAAATGTGTCTTGTTTTAAGGAAGTGGCCTTACGTGTGTGTAGACCTGTACTTCTGGAATCTTTTCTCCTTGGCTGAGCTTTTAAGAGTTTATTCTGCACAAGTTCACCTGATCACACAAATTTCTTGGATTTAAACATGAATATTGTGCATTCCTGTATATTACTCCACCAGTAAAGCCCGAATTTTCTTTTGCTTATCAAAACAGTTTTTAGGTAGCTTTAACTCAATATTATTATAAAAATAGGAATTCAATAATTAATGTTGTTATAATTATTTTTAATATTGAATATTTCAATATTATTTATTGTATAACAATATAAAAGCAATATATAATATTACTATGATAGAAATTATGGATAAATGCATTAAGATCATTCAGTAATTCAATGTTATTAGGCCTATAACAATATTAAACAATATTAAATCATTAATTAATACTAATAATTAATATATCGCCTTAAAAATATAATTCATTACTCAAATATATTATAATTATAATATTAATCAGCGAGCAGGAGTATAGCTTCATGCCAAGAAAAAGCGATACAATGCAATGTTTGCTTTGAGAGTGTTGATGGAGAAGTATAGGGTTAGCAGTGAGACCTGCTGTGATGTATGGTCTGGAGATGGTGGCACTGACAAAAAGACAGGAGGCTGAGCTGGAGGTGGAAGAGCTGAAGATGCTGAGATTTTCACTGGGAGGGTCCAGGAGAGACAGGATCAGAAATGAGTACATCAGAGGGACAGCTCAGGTCGGTTTGGAGACAAAGTTAGAGAGGCAAGGCTGAGATGGTTTGGACATATGAAGAGGAGGGACAGTGGATATATTGGACTAAATATGTTGACTATGGAGCTGCCAGGCAGGAGGGAAAGAGGAAGACCACAGAGAAGGTTCATGGATGTAGTGAAGGAGGACATGCAGAGGGTTGGTGTGACAGAAGGGGATGCTGGGATAGGGTGAGATGGAGGCAGACGATCACCTGTGGCGACTCCTAAAGGGAGCAGCCGAAAGAAGAAGCAGATTAAATTAAATAATGAATATTTTCATAATAAAATATTTTCATATATTTTTCATATATTCAGAAATTAAAATATTATAAATATTACGATATTTTATTGCAGTATAATACAATATATTACAATGATATACAATTTAGAATACGTTTTTAAAAATTCCATAAATATTTTTAAATGTAATTCAAGAATTCAATATTGCTATGACAATAAAGTTAAATTTAATGCTGTTATAGTAAAATAGCAAACACGTATTCATATGATTCGATAATTTGAAATTATTATACAAATTCAATAATTTGTTGTAATATGATCGTTACAACATTTTTTAAAATATACCTCAGTAATTCAATATTATTATAACAATATTAAATCAATAATTGATACAGGAAAAAATGTAAATATAATTCAGTGATTCAGTATTATTATAATGACATAGCTTTAATAACTAAATTATTTAAATAAATAAATACATTATTTTTTAATATAATATATTCAGTATTATTATAACAGCATTACTTCAATATTGAATTAGATATGTAATGACAATATTAATTCTGGAATTAATATTGTTACACAGACCTATTTCTGCAATAATAAATAAATAAATAAATGTATTAATGTTAGTAATCCAGGAACAAAGAAAAGCATCCTACCATCACATTATGAGAGATACAAAACTTTGTCCTTTTTTGCTTAATCAGTGATCAAAATAGTCGCTGGTTTATTTTGTCAACCAATTAGTTAGTTAATGGTTGCTGCCGACTTTAAATGTAAGTGCACTTGAAAAGAGGAGAAGGGAAGTTTCCGTGGTGTACCTGAACGCAGCATTTTTTTTTCTCCGTCTGGAAACAAAAACAAGCGGAGCGGCTCGGTCACATGTAGCGCTACCAGCCGCAGCACGAGAGCGGAGCAGCGACAAAGGAGGAAGTCAGTCCGAGCTGTCGGCGTCCAGGAACAAGCAGCAGCAGCGGTGCCTCCGGCTCCAGTTATACGGCTCCTGTCCCCCGGCTCCTTTCGGCACCTCATCCACCACCTATGGTTCTCCTCCGGCACATCTCCATCGCACTGACCGCCGCCGTGGCTGCCCTCGGCTCCGCGCTCTTCATCGCCTTGAACTACTTCTACAAGAGGCGGATATGGTCACCACAGGCGGAGTACTGTACCATCAAAGAGGTGGGAGGGCAGGTTACTAATGTCACCCAGTAGATTTATAATTTCGTGATATTTAATTGAATTTATTTCATTTTTACTGAACTGTTTAACTTGTAGAAGAGCGCGTTCAGGGACCTCTGATTGAAAGAAGGAAACACTGCAGAATCCTGATGAATGTGATGATCATTAGAGGTGATGAAGATGTGATGGTGCTTGGTGAATATAAGCCGGCTGCATTAGTAGTGCTGACGGTGATGAAGATGATTATGAGAAAACAGAAAGATGTGAATGTTAATGAAGAAGAAGAAAAGGAGGTGGGAGATGAGATGAAGCTGCTGTTGCTGATGATTAATGGTGATGATGAAGATGATGATGGTGGTGGGAATATAGTGAGAACAATAAGATTTTGATGTAATGCACTTTATATTTATACAGGACAGCATTATGTATCGTGACAGCTCCGAAGGTGCATCGATCGCCACCTGGTGGATGGTTGCAGTGTAGGTCACAAGCCCCGCCCCTTCCATGTTAGTAAATGGGACAGAAGATATTTAAAATCGGGATGTTACCTAGGGGAGCCATTCCACTTCCTATTAATCCCATTGTACAGAAATTGGGTGCAGTTCAGCCAAGAGTGCAGCAGGGGGTGCTCAACAAATAGGAGTGAATGGAAGTAAACGGCTAATTATAACATCACAGTAGCTAGGGCTGCACAGTTATGGCCAGAAAGGTAATCATGATTACTTTGATCAGTATCGAGATCTTGATTATTTGTCGCGATTGTTCGTTGATTTTAGTGACAAAAAAGTTTCCATTGCACTGCCGCATAAACTTAACACTGCTTTCACGTTCATGTTGTGCTGCAGTCCTGCTAAAGTACAAATCTTTGCATCAAAATAAAATTGGCCCTCCTCATTCACCTAAATTCAGTGCAGCTCTTAGAAAAAAAATATAAATAGAAAAACTACCAAAACTTAAGACAAAATTAAATCAACAGGGCTGCTTTCACCTTTATATTGTGCTACATTCCTGTTAATTAAAACTTCTTTAAGTAAACGAGGTGTTTATTCACCTGGAATCTCCTAGAAGCTAAATATAAAGTCTTTTACTCCATTCATTGTACCTGCACGATGGATGTGAATAAAACTCGTAGCAAAGTACTCGACAGCTGTGAGATCGTTCTACATTTCCCCTGCGACGTTTTGCATACAGAGCAGGTTTTACCACTTTGGAAAAATAACTCAGTGAGGGGATAACATATCTTTTGTCCAGTATGTTGACCATTTTCCTGACATCTCCGTTACTCGCTGTGTTTATTGGACACACATCTTTGGCGATTGTGTTGGTGATTTCAGTGCGTCTTTGTGAGCTGGATGGACACACAGACATACGGCCTCGCTTTTATGGACGTCTGAGTTGACGTTGGACGATCTACATTAGCAACCATTGCACTGTTTTCCTTGGCCTTCATTATCCTGCAGTTTGTGGTGGGTTTCCAGGCGGTTGAATAAGTTAGTTGTGTTGCTTTGCGGCGCAAACACAACTCAGCACTCTTTGCATATGATTTCTTCTTGATTAACATCACTTGCACTAAATCTGAATGATGATCTGCTTTGAGGGTCAAGCTCTTCACCTTCTGCTGTGCCAGACATTTGAATTTTGTTGTATATGTGTCTTTTAACATAGTGTTACTCATCCAGACTAGTCCAGGAAACTTTTAGCTTTGTGTTGCAGGGAACGGCCATGATTGGCTCATGCAGCCACGTTGTTGTGCCGTGATTTAGGGAGCGCTTGATTCGCTTTTGCTTTGTGTTCTATTGGTGGAGCACGCATTTTAAATATTGTGCAGTCATGTTCATTTAATTAAAATTCGATTAAACATGCAGCCCTAACGGTAGCTATAGCCATCTTTTATACTGTCTGTGGTGCCTTAATACAATTTAAACCCCCAGTACAGTTGTTATGTAGAGAGAAACTATCCATAGAGACTGAAACAGTTTTTTTGTAGCAGGCTGTAAACATGTTTATTTCTGCTGTAAAGTTGGACATTTTAACATGAGAGTCTGTGGGGACTGACTCACTTTTGGAGTCAGCCTCAAGTGGCCACTAGAGGAACTGCAGGTTTTGGCACTTAAGCAGCTTAATATTTCAGCTCAGCTGTGTATTCTGTCGTAACTTCCTCCCAGATATGGTTTCTTATCACATTGTGTATCACATTTTTCTGATCAGTTTGTTTAACGTCATGATGACTGACACCTCTCCGGATAAGCTCTTTTAACCGAGTGAATCCTGTAAACTCCGAAAGAAGCAGCACCTCGTCACAAAGGTGAAAAAGATCCTTAGAAGTATCAGAGGTGATAAATTTGCTGATTACTTTCTCAGTTGATGGATTCATCAGTTATTCCAATCAGTGGAAAAAAGGCCACCCTAGTTTCCTAAAGATGGATAAAACCATGCAATCCTTACAGCTTTTTCATGAGTAATTGACTGAATTCATCAATTATTAAACTACACGATGATTGTTTCAGCTCTAATTGCTGCTGCTGAAAAGAAAAAATAGGAAGTAATGTTCAAGGTGATGCCAAAACAGTGTGTTTCCATGTGGGAATAGGATTGTTTGTCTCAGCAGACAGACAGAAAAATACAGAAGTGAAGCAGGCGGCCAGTGGAGGGTCTTAATGAATGAGCCTTCACAGCTGCAGCCCGAATCTCTTAATAAAATCTATTTGCATATCTCTAATCTTGTTTCTTTGATTCAATCAGCAGCAGTCTGTAATATGCTAAGCCTGCTTTATCTGGCTCAGCCCGTCTACAGGGGATAATGTTGTCGGGTGTCTGCCGGCGGCTCGCTGCAGAGGAGATGTAAATGTTTTCGTCCGGGGATGCATTGTAATCACGTCTTGGGAAAGCAGGGGAGTTGACTAACAGCGTGTTTTTGACCTCGAGGAGTTTCAGCAGGTGGGAGGGCAGCACATGCTCATTTACAGAGCGACAAACAACCACAGGAGCAGCAGAAGATTCAGCAGCTGGATAAACCACACAGACTGTCACTGTGTGCCTGCAGTGTTTGATTCCATTTTGTTATTTCTGATGCACAAAGGTAGACTATATTTCAGGTCAAAGGGGCTCAAAGGCACTGTCCTTTTTCTTTATGTTGTTTTTTTTTTATATTGCTTGTGGTTCTACAGTCACATCCTTGCATATCCTCAGTGAGTACATTAGTTGTTGGTAAAATGTTGCAAACGTTCCTCTGAGATTCTGCTCTGTGTTGGCATTGTTAATCACATAATTTCTGCACATTCTTGCTGTAACTCTCCCGTTCTACCACATTCAAAAAGTGCTGTAGTGGATCCACATCCTATAACTGCAAGGGCCCCCAAAGTCCACCGAAATGATTGTTCAGCAGTGAAAGCTGGGAAATAGTCACGAAAATGCAATCTATTGTGCATGCACATAGACATGACTTGTCGTTTTTTTTTTATTACAGTCAGCACAACTTTATTACCTAAACCTAACAAAGACATTTTTATTATCTAAACCTAACCAAGTAGTTTTCTTTTTATTGTCTAAGCCTAAACCCTAGATTATACTCCGTTGCAGACACATTCCTGTTATACTTCTTTAAAGTCCGCCACCTGGGCGCATGCGTAGTTGGTGCATTGTAATGTAAATTCTCTGCGGACGAGTCCGCGCAGTCACAAAAAACAGCCTTTAAACTCAGAAAACCTCCACTTAGTGTGCATGAACACAAATAACTAGGTATGAGACCGGGCTTCACGGGAATTTGTGAACATGAATTAATGCATTGCATTTCGTGAGCAGTTCACAAGCTGACATGAGTCTGTGCTTGCATCATCAAAAATCCTGGTTCAGACTTTTGCTTTGTGTCAGCTTGCAGTGGTATGAGATTTTCACCTTCTCAGACAATATTGCAGCATCATAGCATAATTCAGGGGTGTCAAATTCAGTTTCACCAAGGACCACACTGGAAAATGAGAATCTCACCGAGGCGCAGACACATACAGTCGGAAACGTATGTCTCAGACAGTCTTTTCATGTGCAGTTTGGTCCAAATAAAGCCCCCAACTGGTCCACAACAAGTATTTTAGCCTTTATATAATTTAGTCAATGAATATAATGTATTCTGATTGCAGTTCTAGACAAATACTACCATACAGCCTGTTTCACAAACCTTTATTTGACAGCTACTGCTAGTTTGGGGGATTTAATAAAACCAAATACATCCTGATGTAAAGGCAAAGTAATTAATCTAGAATTTTCTTCTTGCACATACTTCCATAGGTCTCACAAAGCCTGTTTCACAGCCTGAACATGACAAGTCGCTGTGCTGATCATGTAGTGTAACTGTACCATACAGCTGAGCCTTCTGCCATGAGACTGGCTGCACATATAAAAAAAACCTGCCCTTACAGCTCCGTCACCTTGAGATCAGGCTCAAAGAAACACATTGTGCTGTAGCCGCATCCCTCTTTTCAGTTCATACTTTCTGAAGCCTCTGTTCCCCCGTCCATGATTCCACATCTCTGCTGCTGTGTGGAAACATCACAATGGCGACGTAGACTGTGTTCTTTGAAAACAGAAATCATCTCTTGGTAAATGGATATACAGGCCTCTCTTTACACTCACTGAAAATGTAGGATGCTCGATCTCCCACCTCAGCTGAAACTGTCTGCCTTCAGCATCGGCTCTCCCTTTTTGTTGCCTTCATTATTAGCTCGCAATTTTAGCTCGGAGATGCTGCGAGGGTGCCGGATTCGGTTCACAGGCTTTGATTTTTATGTTCTTTTTTTTAAATTATAAGTGAAATTAAACAGTATTTCTCAATGAAAGTGAGTCTGACAAGCAGTTGTGGAGATTCACCATGAAGCTGCATTTTTTTCCAGTGTCGTCGATAAACAGATGTAGGCGGGATGATAACGGTCCATTTCTTTCCATGGTATTAGGGCTGCCCCCTATTATTTGACCATATGTCAATGGAAGAGTCTCAGTCTACCAAGTTTTTATTGGTTGGTTGGTTGGTTGGTCGCAAACTCAAAGATACACTTTTTCTAGTAGAGCAACAGCCAGGTTCAGTGACTTGGTTTGGCACCATCAAACAGAGGTAAAACCCAAAACCAGTCCTTACTGACTTTATTAGTGCAAGTGCTTTTGGTCAGGAGCCAGTCAAGCTAATCACATCCTGACTCAATATTATAGATTTTCCAGCAGAAACCTTCTGGTTATCTTTGGACTCTTTACTTTTGGTGTTGATAAAGCTGCTGTTAATCAGCTCTAAATTCGTCTGGTCAGATCCCGTCCACAGAGACCCTGTTCACTTCCTGTTATTCCAGGCTAACCTCAGACTTGAGATTGATTTTCATCTTTTCACCTCAGTCTTAGAAAGAAGGAAGCGTTTACATTGCCTGTTTATCACTCAGTCGATACTTGATTGTACTTGATTGTCTCTTTTTGCCACAAGCTCTAGCTTGTTATCTGTAGTCTGGGTGCAGCAGTAAATCACTGAAGTCGAAGTAGATAAGGGAGAGAAGAAGAGAAATCACATTTAATCACAGGAAAAGTCCTGGAACATGAGCGGCTGATGGTATGTGGCAGTATTAGAGGATCACAGTTCCTTTTTACTTCTCTCTGGGTAAACCACAGCTCTACGCTTGCTATTCAGAGCTGCAGGCGAGCTGGCTTTAGTGCTTTCTTGGTATAAAGCTGCTGTGTTGCCGAGCGTCTGCTTCATTGGAGTGTCCTTGAGAGAGAGATGTTAAACCCCTGTCAGATCCAGCAGTGCAGATCTGCAGCTGAGCTGGGATTTTTTTTTACCTCCCCGTGGGGCAGGAAAACTAAAGAAATCAATATGGTATCACTACTTTTTATGAGAAAATGTCAGAAGCAGCAAGAGAAAGTTTAAAATGTTTGAGAGAAAGTTACACAGGGAGCAGGAGATGAATGAACAGTGTGCTGGTTTGATTTAAAACGATATTAGATTATACGAACACCTGTGTAATCCAGGTAAGAGTCAGTCACACGATGGAGAGAACTGATCGCTTTGCACAAACTCCGCCCTGATAGGAAAAGCAGCTCTGCAGCCTCAGCAGCTACAACAAGGCTTCTGCGCTGTCAAGGTTTGAGGTTGATCTCCCAGTGGGCCGCCTAAGCCAGAAAAACACGGAGGCGAGCTTTAGAGCTGTCAAAGCGGCCTTGTTTATCTGCTGCTACATTTATCCAGCAGCACCAGGCAGTGATTACAGCCAGAAAGACGTCAGAAGAAATGCAATCCATCATCACGATATCCCAGATTCTTCATCTGGTCTATTTCTGCAGCAGTTACTGGGTAATTACAAGGTAGTTTTATCTATTAGGGAATCAAATTAGCTGATTTGGAAGGAATAATTTTAACACTTGATCATCCATCAACAGAGTGATATTTTTAATATGAAGCTGATGCATCTCAGCTCTGAAAGGGCTCATATGAATTGGTAATTAACCCTACAGAGCTGCGGCTGCACATCAGCACACAACATGAATAAAGACCAACCTTGTGTGACTTTTAAAAAGGAAATGACTGACGTGCAGGATCTCAGAGGGATCGTGGCATCCCTGAGCCTCTTAGGCGCTTTCAGAGAGCGTCGATGTTTGAAACCTTTTCTGAAATTCAGGTTTCTTTATTCCTACAGACGCAGGAGGCTCGGTGAGACAAATGTGCCCTGAAATAAAAGTAATAAAGGGATGGCTGCTCTTTCATTAAAGTATAATATCATGAGTGGTACCTCTTGAGGTTTGCAGACACTGATTCATATTTCTGAACGTTATGAAGCATCTTCAGGATCAAATTCCCGAATGTCTAATGCATTCGGTTTGATTCAAAGAGATGATTCTGTGTGAAAAATACAAACATGAACGTCAAGTTAAAATACATGCTGCTCGCTAAAAGGGAGAAAGTAAAGACTAAGTAAAGGTTTGATGCAACCAGGGCTGCATGATTGTCTTTTCATTATCATATAATCTGCTTTTGAAAATTAGCTTTGTGCCTCACAGTGTCCCCAAAGCCAAGGATTGGTTCTTAAAAAGTCCAAATTATATCCAATTTGCACTGATATAAAAAAAAAAGAGAAAATCACAAAATGCATGTTTAACTTAATTAACAGTGAATTTTGCTAATGATTGATTAATCAAACAATCAATTTATTGTTTTGCCAGCAAATAAAACCAAAAATCCTCTCATGTTGGAGCGGTGGCCCTGACAAACATCGTCGCTGGTTATCTTTGGACTCTTTACTTTCAATATCCGTGAAGCACTGTTGTCAGTTCTGAACTCAAAGATGAGAACCTTTGCACTTCCTATTATTATCATCCATTGTACTAAAATTACCCTACGATTGTTGTCCTATAGCTCTCTAGTGTCCCGTTCATTCTGGATGAGCTCCAGAGCGCCCCCTATTAAACAGGAAGTCCAGAGAGTGTAAGTTCCTTAATATATTTAAGTTCTTTTCCTCAAGTTTGGATATTTTGAGAGTCGAGTAATGTCCAGTTTAATGCTACGGCATGCACGTCACTGTGACATCACCCTTTGGTTTCTGGACTCTGGATTTTGAAGCCTCAACATGAACATTTTTGCTGCTGCCATGTTGTTATTTTTAAGCCAGAAGTGGCCATTTTTGGATGACAGAGTTGAATGTTAGTATGTTATCAAGTAAGGCTAGCAAGCTTGATTCGTAAGCTGCATCCATACATATTACACTTATTCCTGCTAATTAGTCCCAAGTAATACATTAATAAAATATCAGAATTTCAGTCACCAAAACTGAAGCACAGACTTCTTGGACAAGCTGTACCTCATAGTGAGCCATAGTATTTGTTAGATAATTCCATTCAAAATGCTCCGAAAGACACCAACACCGCAAGCGTGGTGAAGAGGTCTAGTTCAGTTAATCCAATTAGTGACACAGCGATCGATTATAACTGCCTATTTTTTTCCACACCTGTCAAAGGTGTGGAAAAGTTAAGTTAAGCTTAACTTTTAATCCAGTTGATGAGTTATAAATAAATTTCTAGGTCTTATGAAGGGGGAAACTGTCTATAGAGACCAAAACTGTTTTTGTAGCAGGCTGTAAGCATGCTTATTTCTGCTGTAAAGTTGGACATTTTAACATGGGAGTCTGTGGGGATAGACTCACCTTTGCAGCCAGCTTCAAGTGGACATAAGAGGAACTGTGGTTTTTTTTGGAACTCTTTTTTTTTTTTTTTTTTTCATTTTTCAGTCCTGAAGGTGATATTTAGT
>VUQI01026177.1:0-10461 GCA_015106735.1 Paratilapia polleni | reverse complement strand
TAATTTGTTTTTTGTTTTTTTTTTGTTTTTTTTTTTTTTTTTTTTTTTTCATTTTTCAGTCCTGAAGGTGATATTTAGTTGTAATGTTCTAACTTGGTGTCCAAAGTCATTTGGTGTAAATGTTGGTTACTTATATAACATTGGAGGACTTAAATCCCTCCAACATGGCCATCAGTATGTATATTCTAGCTGTATGTGCCTGGATTGTGGTTTCATAAACTTGAAGTGTGGCACAGTGTGTACACTATGAAATATTTGGAAACCAAAGGCTTCTTAGAGCTGATCAGACACCCTCGTTCTCTGTCAAATAAGTGATGTGTTTAATCTTTGCCTCAAGTATACATTTCCAAACATTTCTGCTCTGTGCCCGCAGGAAGAGGAGGAGCGTGGGAAGCGCCAGGTCCTGGTTCTCGGTCTGGACGGGGCTGGGAAGAGCAGCATGCTACAAGGTTTGACCCCAGGGGAGCCAGCGGCTAAGAGAGGCCAGTGCCGGCCCACCCGGGGCTTCAACTTTATGAGCCTCAACGCCCCCGCCTGTCAGCTCGACTTCCTGGAGAGTAAGACTCCTTTTATCCGTCCTAATCAAACACTGCTCTATGTGGAGTCTAGCAGGCATTGATGTTTTATCAAACAGCATGAAATGGAGAAATGGAAAGAGCTTTACCCCAACTTTGAAGTACAGTTGGCCATTTGTTTCATCAAAACTGCCTGAAATCAAACAACTCCACAGTCCGATGCCCGGAGACATTTTGCGTAAAACCAGATTTATAAAATGTCAGTGTGAAGTTGTGGGAGGTGAGACTAAGTGAACCCAAACCTGCTGTTTTTTAAATTAACATGATATAATGCTGAAGATAGTGAGTATGCTAATGTTAGCGCTTCCCTACCGCCAGTGCTGTTGAAAGCATTTAGCTCATTAGCTTGTTGACATTTGTCAAGTTTGGAATTTTTGGATGCATATAGTTGGCAGTATGCTAATGTTAGCATTTCTTTACTCTTAGTTGTCATGATAAAATGCTCACAGTTGAATGTGTTTAGGACGTCAGCTTATTATCATTTGTCAAGTGAAGTTTGCCAGCATGATGCTGATGTTAATTTAGCATACTAACCAGCATGTTAACAAACTGATAGTGAGTATGCTAATGTTACAGCGCTTAACAAATTTATTAGACTACCTGTCATAAAAACGAGAAAGACCATCCAGCATGACGAAGTGCTTTAATGCCAACTTGCAATGAGTATGTTAATATTAGCAGTTTCTTACTGATATTTTTCATGATAAAGTGCTATTACGTGAATGCGTTTAGCTCTTTAGCGTGTTGTCATTGGTTAAGTTAGAACCTCTGCATGCATACATGATCTTAAAATTAAGTTAGCAAACTGACTGACATGTTGACAAGCTAATAGTGAGTATGTTGATATTATCATTTCTCCACTGACAGTTGTCATGGCGAAGTGCTAACAGTTGAATCTGTTTAGCATGTTAGCTTGTTACCATTTGTCAAGGTGGAATCTTTGGATGTACACAGTTTGCATACATTAAGTTAGCATACTGATTAGCATATTAGCAAGCTGATAGTAAATATACTAATGTTAGCATCTACCTACCAGTAGTTATCATGAAAAGGTGTCAATTGTTAAATGCTTTTAGTTCATTGGTTAAACATTTGTAGACTTAGAACCTAAGCATACTGTTAGCATGTTAGCTAACTAAAAATGAGTACACTAATGTTAGCATTAGCATACTAGTTCTAACAGTTGAAGGTATTTAGCTTGTTAACATTTGTCAAGTTAGAATAGTTACAAACATTCAGTTCGTGTAACATGATGCTAATATTAGGTTAGCATACTGATTAGCACGATAACAGATAATGAGTATACTAATGTTAGCATTACTTTGCCAATATTTGTCATGGTGAAGTGCTAACAGTTAAATGTGTTACTTTGTTAGTTTGTTAATATTTTTCAATTTGGAATCCTTGCATGTAGTTTGTATAAATGAGGTTAGCATACTGATTAGAATTCTAGACAGAAAGTTATTCGTCTTGACCTTTAGAGGGCATAGCAAGATGCTCTCTTGGATTGGTATGACGTCCTAGTGAGGGGATATGCCTAATGTGGTCATCTCAGGCACAGAAGCCCCACCCTCCAGCTGACCAAATTTTGTGTTTTTGAGGGGCGGCCATTCAGAAGAAAGTCTGCTTTAAGGGAGGGTGACGGGAGCTAAAATGGCCTGTTTCAGACAGAGGATTATTTTGAACTGTGAATCATGCAAAGCTACTCTACTAGAGTCCAAAAATGAAAATATGGAGCTGGGAATTACCATAATAGATCCCCTTTAAGTGTTGGTAAGGAACAAGTGGTATTGTGTTTGGCTTGAACCTAAAGGGAGATTTGATCCAGAACTTAAGCTGTTTTCCTTCCCTGAAAGTTCACATCATCCATCACTGCCAACACAAAGGCAATCACAAGGCTCTTGCTATATTGTTTTTATTTGTTCAGCGACTGAAATGTTCAGTATCAAGGTATCACTAAAGTTGACTGTGACACCTGTATTTCTGTTTAATTTCACACTAGTGGAACATGGGGGTCCAGTTAGATTGCATTATTATTATTATTATTATTATTGGCATTTACTGACAATATCAGTAAATCCATCGCATTATTGTAACACTGAAAGCCACAGCGCTATGGCACTAAAAATAACATGAATGACTTCGCTCTTCATTCGACCAGTATGAGACGTGGCCAGCCATGTTGAGCCTCAGGATGAGTTTCTGTGGATGTATTCGGGGGAATGTGTCATGCTCACTGATCTGAACAGTAAGATCAGTGGGCACTGCTAATCTTTTTCTCATCTGCGAAAGTAAGAGAAGCTCATGCCACCACCCACACAGTCACAATATTTCAGTAGCTCTGTGCATTAAATGTCTAAAATGTCTTTGTCTCTGTGACATTGATGCAGAGGCGTGTTGACAGGTAAGAAGGAGTACAGTGAACAGGTGTCTCTATGGAGTACTCTGGGGAAACACTAAATAAAAGAATTAACATCACATCAGATGGAGAAGTACTTTTTAGGTTTTGAGCATATGATGAGATTTTGTTTTGTGCAAAAAGGAAGTGAAACTGTCAATGGTTAAGACCTAAATCCTCAGCTTTTTTCCTACAGCACATACTGGTTTGCTTGAGAAACAGTTTAAGAAACAATTTGTGCTTGATTGGCTAAAGCAAAGTCCCTAAACAAGGTTCAAAAAAGGTTTTTATATATATATAGAAATGTTTGCAAATCAGAAGCCTACAAACAAGAACATGGCGCACAGTCTGATGTCAAAAAAGGAGATAATGGTGCTCACCTTTGATGGTGCAAGACAAAATCTTTGATTTTCTTGTCCACATGTAAACACACATTCTGAAAATCTTCACCCTGGATGGAGTTTTTCAAAAGCTCAGTTTTCAGTGACCTAAAATGTACGTTTATGTGTGGAAGGGAGGCCAAATGCATAGATAAAGCTGTTTTCCAAAATACCCCTGTATGTGTGCACAGGGCCTGAAATACAGAACTAAACTGAAACTAATACCGAATGGTCATCAAAACTAGCAATAAAGCTAAGGATTTTTAATCTGTAAAAACGAAGCTGAAAAAATTAAAAAGGAGATATAAATACAAACTAATAAAAGCAACTCTGGTGAGAATCGCAGAGTACAAAAATTATGTTATCATGATAAATTGCCCACGTTAACAGTGATGTCACAATACAGCAGTTCTATGATACTCAATACACTGCAAGACGATACCAGTGGATTATAGTTTTTAAAGAAGAAAAGACACCATTAAAAGGGCAAAAAAAAACATTTATGTGCCTGTTCCTGCAAATGTGTTTTTGTCTAATATATTTTTATTAAAACTGACTTTCACTTTTTTATTTTATTTTTTGTGAATAAAACAGTTGTTTCCTGCTACAAACAGCTGACTAACATAATCTAAAGTAAACAAGGCCGTCCTGACATTATCGTTAGCATCTCAGAAAATCTTCTGAAAATAAAAAATAAAGAGAATCAAGCTGCTGATTACGCACCCATTAAATAATTAAACGTAAAAAGTGAATAATCACACATCATCACATTAAAGAAACTGCAATATTAGAACAGTATATTGCAAAAAGATGTTCAATGTAGGTTTGAGAATTACAGACTAACTCAATACAACATTGTGAAATAGTTACAATATTTCATCTACTAATTTGTGTTTCTGGACACAAATTTTCAATCTTTTTTTTGTTTACCTGAACATGATTTTTCAATATATTCATGCAGATTATCCATTTTAATAATCTTTTCACTACACACACCAATAATTGAAATAGAAAAAACTAAAATAAAGAGGCAAAAAGCAAGAATTATGTGTTTATTTTCATAACTGTGTTGTTCTTACTGTTCGCTCTGATTTTATTTTTCTGTGAACAAAGTAGACGTGTTTGTCTTCACTTTGCTGTTACGAGCTCAGAATACCTTCTGAAATTAGCAAGTGAATAAAATTTGAGAAAAAATGAGAAGCAAGTTGCTGATTGCACACCAGAGTCCACATATTAAAAACAAGAAAATATTAAATATTTGCATAGAAGTGCTTCCTAGATTCAAACTGGATGTGCTTGAGCTGCGCTTTGGAAGGGAAATAGGCTTTAAAAAAAAACCTCTCAGACACTCCTTTAAATAGCAAAACTGTGTCAACATATAGACATGAGAAATACTTCTCAAAATGACACCATCTTATATCTTCATACACTGACACCCTTTTAGACCACTAAACCTTGTCTAAGTTTGAAGATTGAACCACCAATAGAAAAAAGCCATTGTCTCCATGAAATTTTAACCTTTATTTTAATAAAAGAAAGAAAAGTTAAAATAATATAACTTTTATATTAAATTTTGTTTAACTCCCTTACGAAGGCTTATGTGCTGAAATACTTCTGACTTTTTTAGGTTAAACATTACAGTGTTGTAAGAATAAAGGCACTTTCATTGTTATGTAAAAGAGTGTGCCTTGGAGTTTTCTGATTTTTAAGATTAAATAATTGAACATGAGAAACAGACGCAGGTTAGAGAAATTGCAACTTTAGAGCAATATGTCATAAAAAGCAAAAATATTGTTCAAAGTTAGGATGGCAACATAGACAGTAAAAAAGATGGATGTAGCTTCCTGGTTGGAAAAATGAAGCCAATGTGCAAGTGCCTAAAAACCTGCATTCTATCTGAAGGTCACCAGATGGTCTATGGGAAAAGACTTTATTTCTTGACCTCTGTAAACCCTTTGCTGCCGAGTTCATGGTCGTAGTCACTCGTTTTGGTTTATACTGAATAAAAAGTTTTTCTATTTTGTAAATCTCGGTCATACCATGGTTCAAGCAGTAGGATTAGCCCTGTTATTTTCTGCTAGCTCATTGGCTAACGACTTATCAGTCATAAGCCTTTAGCCAGTGAGCAATCGGAGGCAAAATCAGAGTAATGCATGATACAATACTATCATGATACACTGCTCATGATAATGATGGTATCTCGATACAGTGATTCTGTGTTACTCTACATTGCTAGAAATTATCTAAAATATTTATTATATTTATATATTTATATATATATATATATATATATATATATATATATAATTTATTTATTTAGGGTTAAAGTAAGGGTGAGAATCACAGTGTAATTCTCAATCTAATACTGTCACAGTACATTGCCCACAATACAGGGATAATACAATACATTGCAAGTAAATCATCAACAATACATCCGAATATTTGAGGAAAAAACACCATTAAAATGGCAAACACCAGGAATTATTTGTCTTTATTTCCACAAATGTGGTTTTAGTATGCTTGTCTATTATCACTATTACATTTTAATTTGCTTTCCCCACTGTGTGTGCTGTCTGCCATTTTCCTCATTCTTCCCAACAAGTTAGTTAAATTCAGTTTACATTATCCTCATTCTTTTGAAAAGCAGCACTACAGGACTCATAAAGTAGAAACTCAGGTAAGTCATATTGGCCAGGTTTTTAGTGCCTGTATGTTTTGATAAAAAATTTTGACACTGGGTTTTTGTATTGGTAGTATTCACCAAAGTAAGTCAGTGTATTAGTTACTTTAACATGTGTTCGTGGAGCTGTTACAGCACCAACAAAACTAACATGGTGAAGAGGTCCAGTTCAATAACTTGAATTGTTTCAGAATCCGTGTAGACTGGTGAGAGTTAGGGCTGTGTAATTAATCATATTTCGATTACAATCTTAGCTTCCATCAATTTAAAAAAAAATGCTGCATCCTGTTTTGCAATACTTCTCTCATTTTTTTCTTTAAGTTTTAACCTTTTTCTTTACTTTTGCCTCTAAGTTAAATCTAAAATTCACTCCCCACCAAGCAGTGGCATGTTCAGTTCAGTTAACATATATAATTATTTACTAGGTTAAATAATAATTAAAGTTCCTGGAAATCTACTTTGTCTTTATTTTGAAATGTAGGCTTTTGTCCTGTGGAAGGTGGTGTTCAGCCATCAGTATGAAGAAAACAGTGGAGCAACAGTCCAAATTCTGGATTCAAGTGTTAGTTTTGACCCATGAGTTCTTTTCACGATGCACACATAACTATTTTTGTGCTGAGAAGGGGAAAACACAAAACTGACTGGAATGCATCAAAGTTCAACTCAGTTGAACTTTGGATGTAATAACTGATATAAAATAGGTCCGTGTGCAGCTGTGAGATCACGAAAACACCTTTAAAGATGCAGACTGATGCTGAATAACAGGTTATAAAACTCATCCCTGCATTTACACCCAAAGATCTGAGCTGAGATGTCATGTGTCCAATTTAGAGTAACGTGACAAGGTGACACAGCACACAAATCTGTGCGTAAAAGTTGAACTTTGGGTGTAAAGTCTGATGTAAATTACACCTCAGTGCTGCTGCAGAGAGACCTGCATCATCAGTGAGGCGGTTAGTTCAGTATATGCACACACCCACATCATTCACACCCATATGACTCAGTGTTGACTGTGTGTGCACACGGGGGAGGGTGTTTAATAAGGTGGCCTGTAGAGCAGCAGGACGAGTGTCCCGCTGAGATCCCTGTGACTATAAAACACAAGCCGCTCACACTGCCAAGCACCGGGTCCAGCCTCCATACTGCATCAGGTAAACAGGTATTTATTGCTGCCACATCACATCAGCTTATAGTACATCACTCCCCAGTTTCCTAGCAACATTCTCCATTAAGTCCAGCTCTAATGAATTCTTGCTACCCTGTTGAATTTGGAGGCAGTTAGGACCTTAAGTCTTACCCACTACTGTGTGAGCAGTGATTCGTTTGGCCGTCGAGCACCACTGGTTTCTGCAGCCGCAGGTCAGCTCTGCTGCAAACTTTCCCCTTCACTGAAGCTGGTAACTGATTTTCTAACAAATGTGACCTGTGACTGTGTTTGGTATAAGCAGCGTTGGTACTGAGGTGCTGCCAATAGCTTTTTTTTTTTCCTTCTTTTTTTTTTTTAACAGGGTTATACTTTACCTTACAAAGGCAGTTTTATATTACAATCAATCCACTGGCTCTCTCACTGCTCCATGTTTTAAATCACGATGACTGCATTGCTGCAGTTTGGTGTAACCAAACAAATATGAGAATATTGTGTACAGATAGATTTATAAATGAGATGTGTCCTCAATTACTCATACAGTTCCTCTGAAAAAACAAGAGAAGAAAAACAAATTAAATCCAAAACACGACAATACTGATGTATTTCCCCCAACACTAAGAATAATCTTAATGTCTGAGCTCCAAGAAAGGAAGGAAAACAGAATACGAGAAGAACTTCATGCTCAGGTTGATGGATTACATAATTGAATATTCTGGTTGGTTTATATATTATATGGAAATGAATGGAGATCCATGGCTGCCTGGAACAGCAGAAAAATAAATCCCAAGTCCAAAACTGTATAGCATGCACTTAAAAATGTACATCAATGATATACACTACACACGTATATATACGTTTATTTGATACAAATAAAGTCCATAACTTAAAAGCATGTTACTGTATAGCTGAATGTTTTCATTAATTTCTGTAGTCCTTAAAAAAAAAGACTAAATCTTCAAATTTATGGATTACACAATTTTACTTAGTTTTCTAACTGATTTCTAGATCATGTAGAAATGAGTGGAGATCAATTGCTGCCTGGGACAGCAGAAAAATACAGCTAAAGCATAAAACTACAGCATTTTCTTAAAAATGTACAGCGAAGACCTACAACCATGCTGCTGTTCTAGATTTTTGACACACTTTTTCCTACATTTTTAGGCAACAGCTCATTTCCATTAATATCTGTAGAGTGTAAAAAGAAGACTTTGAGTTTTCTAATTGATTTAGGGACGATATGGAAAATAATGCTTGGAACAGTCGACAAAAACATCCAAAGTCCCAAAGTGTACAGCCTGCTTTTAAAGATCTACAGCAAACAAGTGAAGTATACACCGATATAGCTTTAATATAATTAATTATTATAAATTCCAGCTGGAGACACAAATCCCCTTTGGAGTTGCGTCAGGAAGGGCATCCGGCCCTAAAAATAACTGTGAAACTCTGTCAAATCAAACATAAGGACGCCCGCTGTGGCGACCCCTTGTGACATGGGAGCGGCCGAAAGTAGCTTTTTTTTTTATAAATGTCCATTATAAAAGTCCAAAATTTGAAAGTGTTTTACAATATATCTAAATGTTTTTTCAAAATTCGTAGAGGTTTTAGATTTTTAGACATTTTTTACATTTCTAGGCAACCATGATTTCCATGAATTTCTGAAGTGCATTAAAACAAGACTAAATGTTTAAAGATCACATGGAGATCAGTGGCTGCCTGATAAAGGTGTTTTCACACCTGTACTGTTTAGTCTGTTTAAATCGAACTCTGGTTCATTTTCCCCTTGGTGAGGTTCATTTGTGCAGATGTGAAAACGGTAATCGTACTTGAGTGCGGACCAAAACAACCTCACGAGTTTCCAAACTAACTCCAGAGCGGTTTGTTTATGGTGAGGACGTGATCTGACCTCGATCTGACCCAGCTAGCACGGGTACACTGCAAGACTGAGCTAAACGCTCCCGTACCCAGGTATGCTTTGCATTCTGGCATGCGGTCACAGACGTTCAGAGTACACAAGCTGTAGAATATCCCCCAGATAAATATGAATGTTAGGAGTAAATTCTCCATGTTATCCACTAGTCCAGAACACAGGACCTTCTTCCTGTATTTACTTTTGTTGCTCCCGCCACATACACATCTGGCCAATAAGGGGACTGACCGTGCTCATGTGGTTCGTAGAGACGTATTTTGGTTTGCTTGGAATTAGCTCAGAGTTTTCTCTGTGGGAAAAATCAAACTACAGGAAAAGGCTTCGAGTTTATAAACTCATCAACTGATTTGGACCAGAGTAAAGGAACAATAGGTGGTGAAAATTCCCTAAAACTGTAAGGAATGCCATCAAAAATGTACCACAAATAAGTCTGACTTTTTAACAAACTTTTGCTGTCATTCTAAGCAGCCATTGATTTCCAATAATATCTGTACTGTATAAAAACATGCATGTGAATGGATTAAACAGCCTAATTAAAATGAATCCTCACATCCCTGAATGTTTAAATCACGATGACTGAGCAGCTGCAGATTTTTGTAACCAAATCCAAGAATCCTGCACACAGTTATAAATGAGATATGTCCTCAATTACTCACATAGTTCCTCTGGAAAAGAACAAAAGGGAAGGAAAACAAATGAGAAAAAGTTTCAAGAAGGGAAGGAAAAACAAAGTAAAACCAGAAACACATCAATAGTAATGTATTTTCCCCCAAAACTAAGAATAATCTGAGCCTCTGAGCTCCAAGAAAGCAAGAAAAACAGAATAAATTCCATGAAAAAACAAATTCATACCCATAAAATGAAGAGAAATTGCAGCTGCACTGTCATATTTTACTCAGAGCCTCTTTAACATATCATGTCTGGAGGCAACAAGATGGAAAAAAATGAATCAGACCAATTTGCCCAGGAGGAGACTGTGCATATAAATAATGCCTAAGTGCCATCCCAGCCTGTTTCATCCCTCGGTGAAAATCAGATTTCATTCGGTCCGGTGCAGATGTGAAATTAATCTGTGGCCAATTTGTTTAAAGTAGAGATGCCAACAGCTTATTTAATTCTGCCCATCGATCTGTCCATTTATTTAAGCGAAAGCCTTCCTCCACCCTTGCAACACAAAGGATACTGACAGAACACAGTGAAATACCCTTGAGCATGGCGGTCAGTCGAGGATGTGTGGATACAGTATTTGGTCTTTGGCTGACCTTGCAGGGACAGTTTTTTTTATATGAATCGATGGAAAAAACATCCTCCTTTTCTCTGAATGCATTGTTATTTGTGCTGGTGCACACTTAAA
>VUQI01026173.1:0-12461 GCA_015106735.1 Paratilapia polleni | reverse complement strand
CCAAGAAATAACCAATATCTAACAAACACAACGGAAGTCATCAAAAAATATCAAAACCATCCGAGTATCCATATTAGGCTTATAGGCTAATATATAACCAATAATCAATCCAACATTCAATGCAGAAGCAACTAATGTATTAAAAAAGTCCAACTATAAACACACAAATCACCATTACTTGTCAAACATCAACAATCTAATGGCGTTTCCCAAAAGAAGTGATCAATAACTATATAACAAGCCAATAAACTATTTCAGAGAGCATTAAAATAAAAATGATGAAGCAGACAGACACAAAGACTCTCACTGAGTCACCCTGGAAACCCTAGTAAAATTTGCTGAGGAGCAGAAGGCCTCTGTCGTATTCAGCAGACAAACAACAGTAAACACATGTGTTTGTGTGTGGCTGTGTGGGGTGATGGAGGTGTCACGGTGTTCAAGAAGGACCCCCCACATCGATGAGGCTCAGAAAGGAATCTGAACTGCTTTTAAAAACCATTAGCATGAAAAATGCTCCACTTCTGGCTGTGGTTTTGAGCTCAGTTGTGCCAAAAAAAAAAAAAAAAAAAAAAGTACTAAAAATTCTCTTTCATGGCTCTGCTGATGGACTGATGGCTCCTTTCTTCAGCAGAGGAAGAGGGGGCGATTCGGTTTACTGCTGTGTTTTACAGTCAGGGAGAGTCAAGCAAAGCAAAGAGCTGGTAGCGCATCCCTGTCTTTGGGGTTACCATGACGATGGGGACAGACGGTCCCAAACAGCGACCTGTTTGTGAAATGTCACCCAGCGGTATCGTCACAGGAGCTCAGGGCAGGTCAGGGGGTCAGGCGGAACACTCAACCCGCAGAGGGAGCACCGAGGTCTGGCCACAGTCTGCGGGGAGGCTTGGGGAGAGAACCAGCAGGAGACACAACCGCACACAGCTGTTTGTCTGCTGGACACAAATTATCCAGGAAGGGATGATTTTGCTAGATAAAAGGAAGTGGTTTTAAATGCAACATTTAGCAGTTAGCTTTGGTTTAGTGAGTCCAGGTAAAGTTTTTGGATCACTTCAACTCAGGAAAGGACACAGTGTACCTTCACATTAACGACATGTTTACAGTAATCCCAGAGAGGTTTGACAGGTTTTGTTAAACTCAAAGAAAATTTCTTACACGTTTTAAAGCAGCTTGGTGGTTTTCCAGTGTGCAGAATTTACCATAAGACTACGCTGAATCAAAAAAGGTCAAAAAATCAAGCTGAATAAGCCGTATCCTCTGTTCTATTAAAATTAATAGATTTTTGCATGGAGTCTGGTTGAAGGATATCTCCTAAAAAGAGGCAGCTCATTCGCTAGAGGTGGTACTGTGTAAGATAAAGGTTGTAGGTTTAACTCATCTAGAGCACAATAACTACAAAACAAAATGACCAAAATCAGACAGACAATCTCACAAAATAAAAGCAACATAGTTTTCAAGTTTGAACAAATTATTTGAAGTTTATGCTGCGTCTAAAGAAAGGTCAAAAATCAGGTGGCAAAAGTTGTCATTTAATGTAAGATTAAATTAACAGATTTCTGAATGGAGTCTGGTTTAATGATATCTTCCAAAAAGTAGGTAAAAGTGCTACTGTGTTGGCTGAAGGCTGCAGGTTTCTGAAAACTAAAGTAATGTGGTGGTTTTCCAAAAAAACAAAAACAACAAAAAAAAAAAACAACCTAAAGATCCATCCATTCATCCATCCAAAAACAGATTTTTCTTCTTTTTTTTCCTCTGCAAAATGATATATCCAGGCTGTGCCGATTTTGTCTATTTCTCCACTGAACACTATCAAATGAAGGGTAAAAAGGGTTTGAAGACATGTTCTAGACAATTAATCACAAAACAATCAGATTAATCATTAATGAAAAAGCCGCTGCTACAGCACATGACATTTCACTGTATTAAATAGGGATACAACAGTGGAAAAGTACCCATGAGCAGCACAAAGTGTTGTATTACCCAAAATCACCATAAGACAATTGCAATATGCTAGAATTATCACAGCAGTGTCATTAGACATAATTAACAATAACTGCTTTACATGTGGTAGAAAAATAACTGAGGGATTGTTAGAGCAGTTTCCTGCTCAGAAACAGCAGAGCAGGAACAGCAGCACTACTGAACGCCAAAGACATGTTACAGATCATGTTAATAGTATTACAGAAATACCAGACGAAGATAAGGCACTTTAAACTTGCCGCAATTACAGGATCATTATAGAAATATCATGTGACAGGAGCACCACAAGTACACTGCAGAAAATAGTCTGAATACTGTACAAACACCGCAGGAAAGCCAGTATCTCTATACAGTAGCTTCTTCTATAGACCCACAGTCCATCAACTTATTCATAGGGAGACTACAGCACAAACATAATGAATATTCACTTATTGCATCATTAAATTAGGAAAATACAGTAAAGCACCAACCAAAGCTCACTCTGAAGAACCACACCGACCACCATTAAACCTCTAAACCAGGGGTGTCAAATTCACTTTAGTTCAGGGTCACAAACTGTAACGTCAAGTGGGCGGACCAGTTAAACCACTGCCTAATAACATGAATATATATCACATACATGTTAGTGTAAAGAAGTACAGGTAAATCTGCAATCATTCACATTTAATGCACCATCCACTTAATCACAGACAAAGAACAGCCTGAGATGTCGAGAAAAAAAAAAAGTTCAGGGTATCTCTCAGACAGTATGTCTCACATTTCATGAGTAAACTGAACATTATGTGTGCATTACAACTACAATGGCTCTTTGAAGACACAAAATACCAGAGAATTTCATTTCTTTATGGGATAGCAGTGTATTTTAATGGAAAGTTCGTATTATCTGGATTTTCCAGCTCCTTGGGCCGCAGCTTTCAATTCAATTCAATTCAATTTTATTTGTACAGCGCCAAATCACAACAACAGTCGCCTCAAGGCGCTTTATATTTTAGGGTAAAGACCCTACAATATTAGACAGAAAATTAGACAGAAAAGACAGAAAACACCTGTTCTAAACGAACATCTTGTAACACGGGAATATAGCAGATTAAATGCATTAATGTCAGTGTGAGTATCACATGTACCATGCCGAAACGCTGTAAAGTTTGAACACCACTTAATTAATCATTATAGGAGTATTATGCGGCTTGCTGTTTGTTTTAATCCAAGAATTTATGGAAATTTGCATGTAGTCTGGTTGGTGCCAACTGAAACCGTGTTAAACAGCTCGTTAGCCTGCCAAATAAATTCTGATCAGCACTGAAGTTAATTTTCTGACAAGCTAAAACCAGCTAAGTTAAAAAAATACAAACGAGGGGTTGATTTTCTTTTAACATAACTTACCCCAGTCCACGTATCCAGCGGCGTTGGCGCTCCTATACAAAACTCCCGTTTAAAAATGACCAAATATTCAGCAAAACAAGGTTAACTCATCCCGTGCGCACCAACATGCAACGCGCCCCTTTGCAGCCGAACGATGGACTGAGACCGGCTGTGAAAGAGCGAGTCAGAAGAAGAGAAATGGGAATCCCAGCCAGACTGCGCATGCGTGCTCACCCAGGTGAAAGGGAAAGCGCTTTCTCTCGTGCATGCCCACCCGTTTGTGTGTGTGTATGTGCGCACCAGATAAGCTCAAACAGCCCCTCCCTTGGCAAACAGTCAAGCTTCAAACACACACTCATGGTTACGTTTATTTATGAAAAATAAATATAAACAAGTCATATCAGTCTTAAGCAGCACACTGGTGACAGTTTATTTATTTGATTTTTTTTTTCCCTGTGAATTTAATTTAGGGAGTTAATTACTATTACTATATTATTGATTTATATTTCCATAAACCTTATATAAAATATGGATGCATTTTCCAAGTGCCTTAAACCTGCTTTCATAATGGCCAGCAGGGGGAGACTCTTGCAGTTGCAAAAAGGAGTCCAAATTGTATAGAAGTCTATGGATAAATGACCCTACTTCTCACTTGATCTGTGACCTCAGTAAACCACCCTTCTGCAGAGTTTATGGTTCTAATCTCCAATTTCAACTCTTATCTAATAAAACATGACATTCACTTTGTAAATGATGGTCCCCCTTCGAGTCAAAAAGAAGAACAAAGCATGATGGCAAGCTTTAACATGGGCCTACATTGTGACTGACAAGTTGTTAATATACGAGCTGAGTCCTTAGATTCGTGCTCAGGTCCGCCCAGTTTCAAAACACTGACAGTGAAATTACTCGGCTTCAGGCTTCTATAACAGGACTAACAGGCGTTCGTCATGTTATATTTGGTTCTAATCATAGAATGTATAAAAGCTGTGTCTGAAAAGTGAAGCCAGTGCTGATGTGCCTTAAACCTGCACTCTTTCTGCTGACCAGCAGGGGGCAGCTCCTCTGGCTTCAAAAAGAAGTCCAGTTGTATTGAAGTCTATGGGAAAATTACACTTCTTCTCCATATATTTATGATCACAGTGAACAATTTGCTGATGGGTTTATGATCTCAGTTATTAGGTTCAAGTTTTATTTAATAAAACATGATGCTAATTTTGTAAGTTATGGTCCCTTTTAGTGCCAAAAAAAAGGAGGAAAAAAAGGGTATGCATACCAGAGACTTAATATAAACAAGAACTTCCACCCGCTGGACTTCCAGGTGCTTGTGAGATAGTCCAGAATGAATGAGGCCTTACAGGTGTACATTTCATGGGGTAAACTTTTTTTTCCTTCTGGCAATTTTCATCATGTTTTTGCTAGAAGAGATTGAGACATTAGATATAGTTCAATTTTTAAGTTTCCACTGTAGTAAAATACCTTTTTTATTAGTAATATTAGGGACATCACAGCACCATGAGCCACTTTACGGCAGCCACCATTTTGATTTTGAAGTAAGCAGCTGCAGAGAATTTGTAGCAGCAGCACTCAGGAGCTATAATGATTATCCTTTATGATCCTTTCTGACTCTATTAGAGACCATAATTTCCAAAGTAAACCTCGTGTTGTATCCAGTAAGACTTAAAACTACTTAGTGAGTCAATACACTCACCAGGAAAGTATTTACTGAAGTCACAAAGCAAGGGGGCTGAAGGCAGTTTTCCCATAGACGTCTGTACAATCAAACCTCTTTTTGCAGCCACAGGAGTCACCCCCTAGTGGTCAGGAGAACCACTACAGGTTTATGACACTGATGCATTTGCTTCACTTTTCAGACCCATAATACTGTGTAAACACTCTAAGGAAGTATAAATGAAGCTTTAAGCTGCGTCCACACAGGAAGCGAATCGCTCGCTGTGTGGCACTTTGAACCTGACTGCTGGTTACTTGCTGACATTCCAGGCTCTGGTTGCCTAGGTAACCCTCTTATGTATTTACTACCAAATTAATGGTATCCTGTGTTGTCATTAGTAGTTGCTTCAATCACTCACATGGAAGTTGAGAAAACAAAATTTCTCAGGTCCCGCCCACTTTGCGTCACCTGTGGTTATTTCACCCGTAGTCAGCTGAAGTCGCCAAATGTTGTTCACTTTCTATCGTCTCTGTTCACCATGTCGCTGCAAATTGCTTCCAGTGTGGACGCAGCTCAACTCTGTTAATGAACTAGTTCTCTGGTATTCCTGTCAGTTTTACTTCCTCCTTTTCTTAGTCTTCCCTCCTTTCTAATTTCCTGCCCCGCCCTCATTAATATCACCTGTGTTCAATTAGCCTGTTATTTATATATACCACCAGCTGCTCACCTCCCACTTGCCAGATTGTCTCTTACTTATAGTCATGTTTTCCAGCCGCTTTCTAAAGTACTCTGTGTTCTTGTTTAATTTTTTCCTCATGTATGACCTTTCCCAGTTTTTGGATTTTTGCCCTTTGCCAGCCTCTTGTTGGAAAAGCGTTCGTCTTACTCACTGAATACCTGTGCATGCTTTGGATTTAGGATTTTTACTCTGCCTCTGGTGTCCTGCTTTTGTGCCCTCTTCTCCTCCTGTGAGCCGTTACGCTTACAGAGAATATATCTAGAATTTGTTGAGAGATTTCAGTCTGGAATGGACCGACAGATGGACATTACTATCCCTACAAGAAAAACTATCCAACAAGCATTAAATTGATACAAACACACATCTATGTGCAAAGACACTCCTTCAAAGAAATATGAGCAAAACAAAGTTGAAGCAACCTGGTGGGTGCCTCGGTCTTGACAAGTCAAGCATTTTGTCTCAGTCTGAGGATGAACCTCTTAGCAAAACTTTGTCCCGAACCACAAGAAAGAGTGAGACAGGAGGGGAGAGAGCCTTTGTTGTGAGAAACTCTATCCCGCTGTTGAAATGTTTGGGAAAATGAGCCTGGATGCAGGGACACACATTCACAGACTCGCACGGACAAACAGCAGAAGCAAGTTTGTGTGCTGGTGTTGCCAGGTGAATAATTGCCTCTCTTTAAAGCAATCAGAGCAACAGAACCACAAACAGACCAGAGTCTTATTCTAAAATCACTCCACTGATCCCCTCTATTTAAAGCAAGAATCACATCACTGCATACTAATCCAGTCTGCTTTAAGTCTAGTCCTTTTATACCTGGGAAACAACTAAAATAACACCATGAACACATAAGAGTTGATGTTTTAGTGTTTGTTGTTGCTGTTATTAATTTGAACTTGAAGGGAAGTTCAGGTTTGGCCAGCATCTTTCATCGTTAGAGTCTGCTGTTGATAATTAAAGGAGACACACTATGCTTACATAATATACTGTACATATTATTATCTGGAATATGTATAAAATTACAATCTTGGATGTTCATATTAAACAGGGTCAAAGTAAGTCTTTTAGGTTTTATCGTCATGTCCAGGAAGTAAAGGCAATACAAGTTACAAGCCCTGGATGCTGCCCCTCGGCAGGCTTCCAGAAGCTGGTCAATCGGAGGAGCTTTTAGAGAGGGGGCTTTAAAGAGACAGGATCTAAAATTGAAGTTTTCAGACAAGGGCTGTAAAGAAAGACAGTGTATGATAAATACATTTTTTTTAAACTAAATCATGTAAAATTACTCCAGTGGAGCCCCAGAATAAAAATGTAGCGGGTAATGAGCACAATGGATCCTATTTAAGTGCCATATAGTTTGTAGAGCTAACCACTGCTTATTCTAAAAGATATATAAAATATCAACAATTCTCACCAGCTTAATTTGAAAGCATTTATCTGAAGCATAAAAAAAAATGAAGATTTGTGACCTTATATAAGACTTTGTTTGATATCGTAAAGGAGGGAATACACAAAAATGCGTATTCCCCGACCGGATGGTGAGTGGTTGCTGGAGGTTGCTGGCAGTCATTAGGTGAAATTGGTCACAAAGAGGTATACCGTGCTGCACCTCCTTGCGAATGCTTTGGTAGCTAGCATGTTGCTGCAGTTGCCAGCACTTTGCATGGAAGACACTGATTTATCTGCAAACACTTGTCAAGCTATTGTGAAAACTACCATTTGGTAAGTGATGCAAACGGGAAAATGGAGACCATTTGCCTTGAAAGTAAAGGTCGTTGCTGCAACTAACACTTTTCCAAAGGCACGACTTTTACTTTGAAGGCGAATGTTCTCTATTTCTGGTTTGCGTTGGACTTTTTTCCAAATTTCACTACAGCTCGAAGAGTAAAGCGGGAGTGTTTATAGGCAAGTTTGTGTCTTCCATACAAATTATGGGTGGCGGCAGCAATCTACGAGCAATCAAAGCAATCACAAGGAGGTTATTGGTGCTACACCCTCTTTGCAACCTCCAGCAAACACTCGCCAACCGGTTGGGGAATACACATTTTTCCCTAGTGACCAGAGGTTGCCAACCAGTCTCCAGGCCTGCGTGGCGGAGGTCTTGGTTCAGCATGTCAGCATGGTAACATTTGCTAATAAGTGCTTAATACAAAGTAACACCAACACTAATGGAAAGACAAGAATAGAAAAGAATCAGTGGATGTATTGATGATAGTTTAGCATTTATTTGGTCACAGGTATTCATCCCATGAGAGCCATGAAATTCTGTACAAAAAAGTAGCCCATATATTTAACACTTGTGGAAATATTTTACTGAAGGGACCAATGCACACGCACACATAGCTAGAAAAAAAAAAAAAACCTGAAGAAATGAATTCAGTAATTTTCTTACATAATTTTTCTGTCTGTGGAAAAGACACACACATCTGATCTGATAGATATTTAATAGGATCTACTGAGAAAGATCTTTCATCACTCCCCACAAAAACATCTCATCAAAGTACTTTTCAGGCTACAAGTATAAAGTGAAAACGACTATGGAGAGGGTGGGAAAAACCTAACTGTTTGGCAGTGGGAAGCACCTAAAATCTGACCAGGGACATCGGGAAGACCTGAAACTAAAATACAAGTTTTGATTCATATTTTAATCTTCTCAGTTTGAACTATCAGTTGCACTTACAAGGTCAAATGGTCAAAATCAGGCATCAACCAGAAATTCATAAACAAACAAACAAAAAAAAAAAGTCATATTAGTGCACTCAGCTGGTTTATTTGCAAGGTTTATTAACATTTACAAGATTAAAACAATTTGGTATTCATGTCTATATACATTTTGGTCCTTCTTCAAGTCAAATGAAAAGCCACATTTACATTTTCACTTTCAGACTTTACTTTAGTCCTACTGGTAGAAATGAACAGTGTCTGCAGACCAAGTCTGAGAAAACGCTGACTGATAATCAGACTGCTGGAACAAAGCCACGAGACAACAAACCCCACTGTTGCCGTTGCTTGAAAAAACCCCAAACTTTCATTTGCCTGCTGAAAACCCCAAACTCTTTCTGCTGTTAACCACTAAATAAATTATGTTCCGTTTTTATAAAACCTAAGCCTGGCGCATTTAAAGACTGTGGCTAGTCTATTCTAGCGATCATAAGCTTTGTAATAAGTGTTGTAATAACTAGCTGACTTTTAAAGTAATAAGAAAATAATTATTATTATACACCGTAAAACCTCAAAAACAAATTCAAGGTCTTGATTTTCACAAGAGCTTTCAACTAAATCTCTTAGATTTCCTACACCTGATTGCTGCTCAAATCCAGGAGGTGTTGCTCCAAATGCAGCCGAAAGCTCAAGAAAAACAAAACCAAAACAAACATACTAGTAAGTAGACCTTGAGATAAGATTACTTTTCAAATGACTGTTTGTCAAATAATAAATTATCAATCCAAAAATATAATCACCTTAGGCAAACAAAAAAATGTACATTGTGTTGGGATCAAAAATGTATGGTTTCAACCTCAAAATATCATTTAAAACAATCAAAATCTTGTCCGTTTTCCTCCACAGCGACCTCTTTAGAGTCAAACCAAGCTGTTTCTTGAAGATGTTGAGCCTGACAGTGATTTTGGTCACTATACACATCACAGGAGTATCAGTTTGACATATTTACACTGAATGGAAATTCCCTTTAAGGCCATAGGTAATTCAGAGAGGACAGTTCAAGTCCATGACAGCATTTACATTTAAGTGCAAGAAGGTCTTTGGGACATTATTGCACAAAATCTTACAATCCTTGCACAGTTGGTCTTGCTGTTGAGGTATACAAATATAAAAGCATTCATACATGTCAACAAAAAAGTTTCAAAGGGAGTCACCTTAATGAATATTATTACAATGTTATTAGTAATATTTAAGGCAGATTATGGTTTGGATAGAGTGCAAAGTGTGTAAGAAAATGTGGTAGAACAGGTGCAAGCTAATTAAAGCCTTGAAATATTATTTTAAAATAATTCTACCATTTTATCTGTTATTTTATCCATCAAACGGAAGAGTCGCCAAATTTCTGGTCTCATTTAGACAAAATAAACAAAAACAATAAGAACAAGGTAGCAAATGTATTCATTATTCTCACCAAACTTCTTTTTTCTACATATTTACAAATACAAAAGTAGTGCATTTCATGAGTTTTTATTTGGCTGTGTAGCTAACAGGTGAACAGAACTAGGAGTGTGCAGGAAGCTGTGCATTAATAGGAGTGTGACACTGTAGTAAGAAATAACAACACTGCCAGTGGTGGACACAGTTCTACTCCTGTTGATGCTACATTTATGTACGTGATTAAGCTTACAAACTGACATAACCTATGATTAGTCTGGTGTTAATATTTGGCTGCTGATTAAATGTTGCCTTTAAAAAAAATAAAGGGTTTGCTAAAACCAGCTTTCTTTACCAGTGAACAAGGCAACATCATCAATGTAGAGTAAAATAATTCTTTGGCTCATAGACAGTTATTGGTGTCAACATTACATTTTTGCCACATAAACCTGATAAAGAAAAATAAAGTGGCTCTTAACCAAAATCGATGGCTAACATTTGCAATTTATGGTTAGCTATACATCAATGGTCTTTTTATTGATAAATTTTGTGGAGTGCAGTTATTCCCGCAGCAATTATGGTTTAAGGGGAAACATCGAATAAAGATTAAAACTTTGGCTTTTGATGAAACGCTGTCTGAAAGACTGGCTTTCTTTAACAAACAAGGTCCTACTGAAAAAAACTGTGCCCAGCTGGTCGTTTATTAAAAAAAAAATCAACATCTTTTATCAATGTGTACTTCTTTTAATGGTTAAGTATTGCCTGAAAGATTCGCAACAAACGCAAGGCAACGCTGTTGATATGCAGCAACATTTTTTGGCTAGTAGCAAACCACTGGTCCCAACAAGTTGCTTTTGCAAAGTGAAAAACAGATGAAAATAGACAGCAGCCAACCAGACCAGTATTTCTAAACCTAAATATCTGATCTGAAGGAATGGTGACAACCAAGTCTCACTCACTATCAACATCATTATCTCTCTTTGGTCATGACTGGTCTTTAGAGGTGGCAGAGTTGCTTGTGATGTAAACCAGAGAAGGAAATGGCTGCCAGCCAAGAAGACAAAAGATTCTGAAGTTAACTCTGTGGCTGGAGGTGGCCATTCTTCTGCAGTCCCAAAAAAAAAAATAATAATAAAAAAATCTGAATCACATGTAGCCAGTTGGTGTTAGGGTTTGGGTTTGGCATTTATTTTTTAATCTAAATCCATTTACAAATATGCATACCAAATCCAAAGCCTACCGAATCCCTTTGGGTTCAGGTTTCAGCATTCAAAACAAATTTAAATTGACCAAAACCCAAAACAATTAACTGATATCTTCATACCAGTTAGTTACAGCTGATATGTTCAGATGTTTGGTATTTACATTAGGAAAATTAATTGGCTAACAACATTGCTAGTGCAGAAATGAGGACTGTAGCAGCCCTTACTGACTGTGAAGCTGTTTTCCAGCAGTGGTGTTGAGGCACTTTTGGCTGCTGAGAGTTTGACTGCAGTGGCTGAGGATTTTGAAAGTTCAAAGAAAGGCTTAGTGACTCCTGGAGGATTAGATGGATTTTCACCCCAACACACTGAGACAGAGGCAAGAAAACCAGGAGGGTGCATGTGTTTGTATGTCTGTGAATATATGCATTATACTGAATGAGAGATGATTCTTCAGACACTTTTGTCTTAAATATAATACCAGAATTATTTTCAAGACTTAATACTCTCTCGCAACATTTTGGGACCTTTTTACGGCCTTTCCAGACCTCCATGAGTTACACCAGATCCCATGAAACCCTTTCTACATGCCAAATAATTAATTTTCCACTAGCTCCCTATTTCTGTAGCAAACACTCACCCATTTTCCAGAGCTCTTTGTGAGGCTGGAAATCCATCCCAAATCTACAGAATTAAATTCCACTCTGGTATAAATAAACTAATCACTCACCTTTCTAACATCCATCCAAACATTTCTAGCTGAGTACTCCCTAACTCTTCTCACAGAGAATCCATGAATCCCAAAAGCTCCTCTGATTCCATATCTGTCCACGTGCCTTATGGTCAGTTTTGGTTGTCATTTTGTTGTGTCAACTTTCCTCCAGCCAGGAGGGGGAGTCAGCATTGGCGCTGTTGAGTTGTTCGCCAGCCTCTTGGATGTTTTTCTCCAGAAAATGCTGACAAGACAAACTGTGAGCCGCAAAGGCGCCGTGGAGCAGCCATAACTGATTACGGAGGACTTTGACCTACAGAAAGACAGAGAAAACAAACACTTTTTTATTCACGTTTTCGACTGATACAACTCAATTTCTCAGATGGTAATGATGCTACATACAATGACTGAACTGAACTCATACTGATTGGTTATTTATTTTATTGTTAGTCCAAATGGGAGACTCTTCAGATTAGAACAATAGCTAAAACCCTTAACTGTAAATAGTGACACTAGATTGGGAATTTGTTGTACCAGGTAGAAGTGAATGCCCCCTAAGAATTACCAGCTGCCTGTTTTGGTTTAGGACCAAATCTTCATTTAAATAACAGTATTTTACTGGGCAAAAAATGCTCATAAAAATGCTTTGTTTGTGTTTGGTTACTTAATAAAAAGCATTCAACAAAAGGGTTAGGGCCAGTGATAAAA
>VUQI01026171.1:0-10854 GCA_015106735.1 Paratilapia polleni | reverse complement strand
TTTATAGTTAGGGCTGGATCAGGTGACCCTGAACCATCCCTTAGTTAAGCTGCAATAGGCTTAGGCTGCTGGGGGCTTCCCATGATGCACTGAGCACTTCCTCTTCCTCACTTCCTTTCACTCTCCATGTGTTTATATACCACTTGCATTTAATCATTAGCTATTATTAACTCTGTCTCTCTCCCATAGGTGTGCCTTTTGTCCTGTCTCCCTCTGCTCTCCTCTGTTTCCCCTCATCCCCAACCAGTCGCGGCAGATGGCTGCCCCTCCCTGAGCCTGGTTCTGCCGGAGGTTTCTTCCTGTTAAAAAGGAGTTTTTCCTTCCCACTGTTGCCAAGTGCTTGCTCATAGGGGGTCGTCTGATTGTTGGGGTTTTCTGTCTAATATTGTAGGGTCTTTACCCTAAAATATAAAGCGCCTTGAGGCGACTGTGGTTGTGATTTGGCGCTATATAAATAAAATTGAATTGAATTGAATTGGTTGGTTTCTTTATGTTTATATTCTCAGCCCTTCTTAGTTTTAGTTTAGCTGTCTGGTTATAGTTTGTTTACATTCAGTTATTCTGCCTCCCCTGTGTTCCCTGCGTCTTCTTAAGTCTTCGTCTCTGTTAGGTGTTTTCATGACTTTGGGATTTCCTGTTTTATTTTGGTAGTCTCTTGTCTCTTGTGCTGCCTATTTAGTTCTACCTCTGCTTCTGCTTCAGTTCTACTTCCCTCGTTGCTTTGATTTAGTTCAGGTGTGTTTAGTTCCCCAGCTGTGTCTCATTCCCCATCAGCCCTGTGCGTGTGTATATGCCTCAGTTTACTTTAATTCTTTGTTGCGTCATGCTGTTTGAACTGGTTGCACACTGCTGCACTGACTTCATATAGTGAACAGTTCAAAGGCCAGCATCCATAATGTTATGTGGGTGTGTTTGTGCACATGGTGGGTAATATGAACATCTGTGAAGGCAGCATTGATGCTGAATAGTACAGACATCTGGAAGACAACATATGTTGCTTCAAAATCTGTATGCATTTTTTTTAGCAAAGGCCTTGCTTTACAAATCAGATTTTGCACATATTCCAAACAGCATGGTTCTATAGTGAGAGAGTTCAGCTGCCAAACCTTTTTTTTAAATGCACCTAAACAATGGTGAAAAACTACAGCCGCAGAAGAATAGGTTTTGTAACCAGCCTCCTCCTTTGTGCATGCGTTAGTCAGTGACATGTATTTTGAAAGGATTGGCCAAAAGCGTCCGTTTTATGATGTCAAGTCAGTAACAGTTAAATGACCAGTTTTGATGTAGCTTCTTTTTCAGGCCACTGCAGGGCAGTAAACATCCACTAGTCTACATGTAGTCACTCTAACTGCTGCAGAAATCAACACTCATCAGACTAGGAAGCGTTTCTCCAATCTACTATTGTCCATGTGAATTATAGACTCAGCTTCCTGCTCTTAGCTGACAGGAGTGGCACTCGGTGTGGTCTTCTGCTGCTGTAGCCCATCTGCTTCAAGGTTCAATGTGTTGTGCACTCAGAGATGCTCTTCTGCATATCTTGGTTGTAAGTGGTTGTGTGAGTTACATACATACATGTTGCCTTCCTACCAGCTTGAAGCAGTCTGGCCATTCTCCTCTGACCTCTGACATCAACAAGGCATTTTGACCAGAGAACTGCTACTCACCTTTCTCTTTTTCAGACCATTCTCTGTAAACCCTAGAGATGGATGTGCTAGAAAATCCCAGCAGATCAGCAGTTTCTGAAATACTCAGACCAGCCCGTCTGGCACCAACAGCCATGCCATGGTCAAAGTCACTTTCTTCTCCATCCTGATGCTCAGTTTGACCTTCAGCAGGTCATCTTGACCATATCTGCATGCCTAAATGCATTTGGTTGCTGCAATGTGATTGGATGATTAGATATTTACGTTAACAAGCAGTTGAATAAGTGTACCTAATCAAGTGGCTGGTGAGTGTACATTTATTCTTTACTTGCTCTCAGACCATTAAACACCACCTGGGCTGCAGCTGAAAGAGTAAAACTCTTACACACATCTAAACGTTAATGGGATAACAATTATAATCCATCATATTCTCCAGTGTCTTCACGATAGAACTGTTATATTGATGATTGTGTTAACTTACACAGTTACCATTTTTGTCGACTTGCTTTCCTGGCTTCAAATAGACTAGAGTTTGTTAATATAGCAGATATTTTCCACCAAAGTGCTTAAACTGCACAGACATAAAGTACTTTAATACTATACTACTGTGCAGTGCTTTTCCTCTAATATACACTCACACTCTGCTAATTTTGCCTGCAGCAGTCATGTTGCTTTCAGGTTGTATTATGTGTTTAGCCTCTTCATATTTTTACCATGTTATAGTTTTATCTTTCTTTGCAACATCAGACAGTGTGCTTCCAGTAGACTTAACCATGTTTATGATTGGTCAGATGCTAGATAATGGAAAGATATCCTGGGTACATTAAACTTGCTTCATAGTACAGGTCCAGGTCCAGGTCCTCCACAGCAGCTGTGTAGCGCTTCATGTGCCCACTTGGCTCCACCCTCTCATGGTCATTTCTTCCTTCAAAAAAACATGGCAGCTGCTGACAGGGCTTCACAAACCGACAGGTGACATCACCATGGCTGCGTCCATCTTGTACATGCAATCTATGTTATGAACACTGTGATTCAGTGCTTCAGAAAGCTTTGATTCTGTTTATATGATTTGATGTTTACAGCCCTTGGTTTGTCAGTAATAGAAGTGAACTCAAGAAGTTAGGGATGTAGCAAAGACTGTTTTTGGGACTGCACAGGAAGAAGCAGGATTTTCAGGTGTTTGTCTGCTTGTGTGACAGTGGGGTCAGCCATCACTGTGTCTGTTTTGTTTTACCACACCTGATTTCACTCTGGTAATCAATGCAGACACAAATGGCACATCTCATTCCTCTATTCTTTGCCTCCTCTCTCCTCCTTTCCCTTGCCTGTGACTGTTTTGCCAGAGCTGGTAGCCAACCTGCCCTAATGCCTGTACTACAAAGCAGGATATGGAGTTGTCACAACCAATTCAGTTTGTCTTTGGAGGCTGTCCTTCATCACAGATACCCTGTGTATGTTGAACTTGCTTTGTAGTACTGGGCTCTGGAATGCCTGCTCCTGGTATCCCAGATACAGTACAGCAAAATCAGTCACTTCAAAATTACACAGTCCTTGTGTAGCAGTTGGTTATGCACTGCAGCACTTATTGCAGCCTCTTGATCTAGTGCCTTATTAGTCAGATGTAATACGGCTTGTTCAATGAGCTCCTTCACCAGTCACACAAAAGGTGAGACAATCATTGTGCGTTCATTAGCCATCAAGTTCTGGCATACGGTGCTTAACAAATTTATTAGACCGCCTGTCATAAAAACGAGAAAGACCATCCACCATCACAAAGTGCTTTAATGTGGACTCTTTCCTTTCCAGTGAGTTCTTGACGTTTTACCATTTTGAACAGGAGTGAGAAATTTCAAGCTGAATTTATGTTTTTATACCCAAATTTGAGCCGTCACACGGACTTCTCTGAGGAGTCAGAAATGAATCAAGCATAGCATTCAACCACTGAAACTATTTTTTCTGTTCAGGAATGCAAGTAAATAACTGTAATTTGGCATCTTAATCAAAAAATAATAATAATGTGCTTTACCATTTTTTTCTGTGTTTTTTGTAAAACAGTAAATTTGAGAATTCATGGGCACACTGTGGCAGAGGACACTGTTTTGCAGTGGGAATACATTTTGTTTTCTTTATTAAAATATATTTATGGGGAGACCTTTGAGGAAAACAACCACAGATTTTTCTTTTAACCATAAAACCACATCTTAACCCTCAGTCAGCCCTTTGAGGGACTGAGAAACTGAGGACCAGTCAAAATGTCCTGAGTCTAACTGATCTTCATGTTAGTGCACACAAACACACAGCCTAGTGTATGCCATCCTCTGGTAGAAGTCCAGTCTCTCTCAGCGCTGTAGTGACAGCTGATGTGAGATTGGTGGCGTAGTTCAGCAGTCTGCTATCAAAAATCAGCTGATCTCGAGTCACTGTGATTTGTTTTTGAGCTCTGCGGAGGCAGAATGAAGAGACGTTACAGTTTAAGTGTCATGGACACTTGGTCTTGGTTTTGGGTTTTTGTGAATTTAATATTATTTTTGGTTTTTGAGAATGTTTCATTCCTTGTTTCTTTTGAATCTTAGGTTATCTTTTGGTTCTGGTTCTGTATCTAATTTACTATGTATATAGAGCTGTGTGTTAACTTTGTGCCTTGTGTTTAGAAGTTTTGTATTCTTGTTTATTTTTCTGATCCTCTTTATGATTATATTCCCAGTTTAGTTTTTGGGTTTCTTGGTGTTAATTTGCTACCTTCTGCAATCTAGTTTGTGCTTATAGTTGTAGTTTATATTTCATTCCTTGAGTTTCAGTGTATTCCTGCCTCCCATGTTCCTCCTCTCCTGTTTAGTTTCTGTCTCTGTGTGAGGGTTCTTGTGTTTCGGTTGCTTCCTGTTTCATTTTGATGGTCATGTGTCTCTTGTGCTTTATATTTAGTTTTACTTCCTTTGTCTCGTCATCCCTGGTGAGTTCCACCTGTGTGCCCAGCTGTTCCCCTCATTACCCTGGTGTGTATATATTGTCTCAGTTCTCCTCTGTCCTTTGTTGCATCATCCCACGAAGGTGTGTGTTTCTGTGCTCTCCCCTCCCTGTGTTTTCCTGTACGACCTTCCTAGTGTACTCCCTGGCTTAGCTTTTGCCCATTTTGTAAGTTTTGGATATTTTTGGATTTGGTCATCAGCATTAAATGCTCACTTTTAGTTTAAACCCTGTCTCCTGAGTCCTGCATTTGGGTCCACATCCTGCCTCTCACACAGCTGAACTGTGATATTAAGGGTGTATTCAGCCTAGTCTGCCTGTTTTACAAATGCATTGGGTTGAATCTAGGAAAGGGGGAAAAAGCTGACACAGGCTGAAGTATAACACAGTCACCAAAAGAGAAGAAGATGGCACACCTGTAGTTCTGTTGTCCAATACATAGATTTAAAAGTGAGTTGGTGGTGTGACACAGTGAGGTTACAAAGGGGAAAATAAAATGTAAAGGGGTTAATTAGAACGCATGTTTGTTTTATATACGATTGTGCAGCTACCTGAAACAATAATGTGGAGGAATCATCTCACAGTTGGCACAATACACGTATGATTTGACTGGGTAGTGCCCAGGCTCAACTTTACCTTGTGTGGTACATTCGTGCTATGTTCCTGTCAACCTGGGAGCAGCAATGCTGAGACTTCAGCACTCCGTGGACGGTTGCAGAGAACACAACTCGGGGGTTGACGATGATCTTGAAATTGATCCAGTTCCACTCATCTTTGGGTTCATGGTAGAGATGAGACAGGATGTTCACACCGGAGACTTTCTCCCAGCAGCTCTGTGTGGATGGAGTTCGGGAACCCGGAAGAGGCAATGCGGGGAACACGTTATTCTCAAACATGTAGCACTTATTGGCACCATACTTCTTCTCCAGCAGCGGCAACAACTCTACCCAGCTGGTAACAGAATAACAAGACAATTTTAACCTGTAGAACAGCCTGAGCACCACACAATAAACTTAAAAAATAATTCATCAGACTATAAGGAACTTTAAGAGACTTTGAGGATGTGTTTTAAGTGTTGCATCTGTAGCTACTCCTATAAAGCATGAATAACTACTGCATACAAATTTTATTTTATTTTTATTTGATTTAGGGGTGTTTTTGTACAGACAAATCTCTACATTTGCAGAAGCAGTGTACTGTGAATCTGTATGTAGCCAAGGTTAATTTGCAACACTAAACTGTTTAAAATAAATGTTGTGTAAAAATGAGTACCTAACACAAAAAATGTATCTAAAAACAAAGTGGTAAAAATGAGTGACGAATGATGATGATAATGTGATGACTGCAGTTCTGGCCAAAACTAACCAGGACTTAAGTTTTGTACACACAAAGTTCCAAAAGTTGTGCCTTTAATTAGGAATGCAATTTGTGCAAAGAAAGTCTGACAATGACTAACTCCTTAATGTTAAGATTACCATTTTCAGCTAAAATTTGCTTCATTATTGTCTACAAACTCTTTAAAATGTAGAAAATTGGAGCATTTTTTTCAGGATAGTGTTATCACTGCGTAAAATTCAACAAGGAACTTCATGATTAAAAGTGCTACCTGTTGACTGTCTGGGGCAGTATGAGCTCGTCTATATCGTGCATGGCCACATATCTGGACTGGTACATGTATCTGTAAAGGCAGTCATTGAGAGCAGGAATCTGGCCGAAGTAGTGGAGGTCACCGGGACCACGTGAAGGCAGCGAGACGCGAGCTACATTCAGAAATTTGGACAAGGACCAAGGAATCACCTCCACTAAACCTGAGGAAAGACATTGGAAACACAGCCGTATGGTTGTTGTTTGATTGTCAGAAGGTGGCTTGAATTTTGCATTGTATAAATTATCATTTAATTTTAGTAAGCTCTCCAATTGTATCCCAAATAGCAAGAAGACAATTCTCAATGCAAAATAAATGTTGGACCAACATTAAAATACTGATGGAACCTGACAGTATGAGAACAGTGTGATAACATTGATTTAGAGTCTTGGCTTTAATTGGTTGAACATCTACGTATTTGTAGATGACCAGGTGACAACAATGTTGTTTCATCTGCTTCCTCGAACTGAAATCAGTGAACTGGTAAAACATGTTCTGGCTTTTATTGTAAAGCACACACATGAAAACACATTCTCAGTGAATGAGTAAGATCAGCCACAGTGAGCTACATGCAACATGAAATCAGACATGATGGAAAAAGGCCAAATACTGAGTTCCTTATTAAAACAATGTGAGTTTGTTTGGCTGCACTGAAAACTGCTAAAGCAGCTTGTCATCTGTTGTTCTACTGTCACAGTGTGAGTATTACCACGTTTTCAATATTAGAAATAGATTACATGACTACGTGAAAGGCTCTATTGTACATAAAACCTCAAAGAAATATTAGCTCTTTGATCTACTTGGTTTTGTCTTAATGTTTGCCGCAGCAGTAGGTGCCTATTTTTGTCGACAAAACCTCTGATAAACCCACATTACAGACAAATATAAACCCAGTTTATGGGCAGGGAACCTCTGGATAGTTGTCTGCGGTGAGGGCTTATAGAGTCCCAATATGAACATGGGTTTTTAGACTGAAAACAAAACAGGTCCACGTTCAGAAAAACTTCTGACCTGGAGTCAGTTATTGAGGAAACTGTCATGAACCTGGAAATAAAGTGTTGTGAATGTTTTGTCCTGAGCACAAGACATTGTAAATGTCTTTAAACTTCTTATGAGTAGTTGGAGGAAGGAAGTCATAGAGGAATTTGGCAGCTCCGCCCACTGTTCACACATTGATGCTGAGATAGAGAGTGGGAAAATGGTAGTAGCTGGTGGTGTGAGGTCAGAAGGAAAGACACACACACAGGTACAAAAATATACCATACTCCACCTTTGTGTGTGTAGTAGTCCAGTATGCGTTGTGTTTCAGGGCTGCAACTGGTCATGTAGATGGCAACTCTGTTCACCCCCAGTAACTGCAGCATCTCCAAACTCTGCACCAGCTACAATACAACACAAGTATTTGAATGACAAGCTTCAGAAAACTGTTAGTATTAACATGCAAGACAGACAGAAAAGTCTTACTTTTTCAATTATTATGGCAGTAAGACATACTGAAGGAAATATTCTCTGGACAGACCATAATGTTTAGCAGAAAGGGTGCAAAGCATGACAATAGAGTAATTAAAGGCATGATTTTTCTGTTTTAATTTCTCCCTGTTTTAGTCTGTGTAGTTTTTATAAAGTTTTTTTTTTAAGTCTTGTTTGGTTGTCTTTTCAAAGTAAGAAAATGGGATGTGAGCTTACCTGCATCACGTTGGTAAAATCAAACATGGTGGAGACACAGACTGTGAAGTCATAAGGAAAAGATTCAGCCTTCGCCTGGTTCTTCACCTCCAAAAATGCTTCTTTGAGATCATCTAAAATGAAGGTGCATTTTGACAATAAAGTTATTTTGTACAGTACTCTGTCTTAATCTAACATATTAAAATTTGTCAGCTTTAGACAGACATATAAAAACAGTTGCAAAGGTTCATGAGTGGAACATAGGTGTATGTTATACATTTCACTGCAACAGATCAGAAAGAAATTTAATTCAAAATCACAATTTTCAGGGGTCAGGAAAGTCAGTAGGATACCTAAAGTATGTCAAGATGTTGATATTTCACCCGCTGGCGGCACTGGAGATGAAATCAGAACATCACCAATGTCAACACACTGTAAACCCAAATGCTCTAAGTAATTAAACAGCTTAAGTAGTGTAAAACCTTTGAGAGTTGATGAAACTGATTATATTAAGTTGAATTGTTTTGTAGACTCAGTAAATCCCCACTGACAACAGAGCAGATTTTCAGTTACTGAATACAAGACTGAATGCAGAGAGACCCACAAACAAGCAGCAGCTGAAGGCGGCTGCCGTGAAGGACTGACAGAGCATCTCAAGAGAAGAAACACAGCATTTGGTGATGTCCATGGGTTCTAGACTTCAGGCAGTCATTGACTGCAAAGGATTTTCATCCAAGTATTAAAAAACAATCCTTATATTTAAAATCATGTTAGTTTGTCCAATAACTTCTGAGCCTCTGAAAATGGGGGACTGTGTATACAAATGGCTGTAATTCTTAAACAGCCAATGCAAGCTTTTTGCAAAACCCCATGAATTAAAGCTGAAAGTTTGCACTTCAATCACATCTTGATTATTTTATTCAAAATGCACTGTGGTGGTATACAGAGGCAAAAATAGTGTCATTATTGTCCAGTGTCCAAATACTTACAGATCCAACTGTATAGAGTATGGTAAAAATAATAACATTCTGAAAATACAGATTTTTAAATTTATGTAGTTTAAGTGATGGCCCAACTGACCAACAGACTGGTATTGTGATTATATGCCCCACAGCAAAGTTGAAATCCTGCCGTGTACCTGAAGTCTTGGCAGCAGCAGAGGTCACAGCGATATAAGTCAGTGTCTCACAGCCTGAGGGGAGGGGACACATGATGTCTGCTGTCCCGTAGGCAAAGCCAAAGTGATCAGCATGGATGTTGCTCACCCCCTCAGAGATGAGCAGCTGCTCCTGACAATAGAAGAGGCAGCGATAGGGTATTTTCTCGCTCCGCAGCACTACTGCAATGACACGAACCTGACACACAAAAGAGGCAGGAAAAATCATGACATTCAAGGAAGCTTTAAGCTTAGAGACATTAGAAGAGAGAGACATAAAGAATCGTGAATAGAAACCTGCAGGAGAATTGTGAAACGCTAAAGATGGTGTTTTTTTCTGCTCCTGCCCCCACAGGGCCAATCAAAGGCCTAACTGGGAATCCTATAAGCCAATCACATTGTTGCACTGAGTCATGTGCATGATACACGTGCACAACAGTTTCAACTTTGTGGCAACAGACCTATCCGCTCGTTATCATAATTAAGATGTAGGTAAGTGTAATTTTTTACTTTTTCTTGGCCTGATGTATCCATAACATGAATTATCATGGAATTTGCTCAGTGCTGTTGAGGGATGAGCAGAGATGTTGACAGTGTCGGCACTCTGTATTGAACCATTAATGGAACCATAGACATGTAGTCTGATAGCACTTTATAATATGGCCTGCGACTTAGGGTGTCATTTCCCCAAATTGTCCATGAAAGTTCAGTGTAATTTTTCTGTAATCTGGGTGTCATTTTCATTACTATTAGAAGGTAATAATTCAAGGTTTTACAGAAAAGAAGAAACAAATTATACTGTAAGTATTTTAAGTAGTGTGTAACTGTGAGGTGTTTTAGAGGAAAGGACAATGTTTCCCCATCTTCCATTTTAGATGTTAATTCCAAAGTACAGTTATTTTTATATCCTTCTCCCTGAATGACAATAGTAAACCATTTAAAATATAAACCAAAAAATGTTCACGATCACATCATCACATGTAGTAAGCTTACAATGTTGCCTTAAAAACACCAACAAAGACCTCTTGTCAGTGAACTGTGGTCAGCGCGTTTTAGACTCTTGATAATGTTGTGTGATTTTCTTCTGGAATTAATCCTTTAAAAGCTGTTTCATTTGTTCACACTGCACTGTCACTTTAAGAGCAACTTAGGAGATGGTATGAACGACTTTTAGGAAGGTCAATTAGTACTTGTACTTTTTGAAATACGGTCATGACCAAAAATATTGTCACCCTTGCATTTATGTCAGAAAATGCACTTCTCCCAGAAAATTGTTGCAATTACAAACGCTTTGTTATTGTCATGTTTATTTCTTGTGTTGGTACTGGAAGAACAGAAAAAAGCAGAGAAAAAAAATCTGAAACATTCCACACAAAACTTCAAAAATGGCCTGGACAAAATTATTGGCACCTTATCAGAATTGTACTAAATAATTGTATTTCAAGCATGTGATGCTCCTTTAATTTGTAATTCAACTCACCTGTAGCAGGTAACAGGCGCTGGCAATATGGAAATTCCCACTTGCAAGCAGTTAAAATGGAGAAATGTTGACTCAGTCTTGTTTTTGGTTGTCTGTGTGTACCACACTGAGCATGGAGAAAAGAAAGAAGAGCAAAGAATTGTCTGAGGATTTGAGAACCAAAATTATAGAAAAGCATGGACAATCCCAAGGCTACAAGTCCATCTCCAGAGATCTTAATGTTCCTGTGTCCACTGTGCACAACATTGTAAAGAAGTTTACAGCCCATGGCAGTGTAGCTAATCTCTCCGGACATGGACGA
>VUQI01026166.1:0-32671 GCA_015106735.1 Paratilapia polleni | reverse complement strand
AGTGTTCATGACTCCACCATAAGAAAGAGACTGGGCAAAAATGGCATCCATGGGAGAGTTCCAAGACGAAAACCACTGCTGAGCAAAAAGAACACAAAGGCTCGTCTCAGTTTTGCCAGAAAACATCTTGATGATCCCCAAGACTTTTGGGAAAATACTCTGTGGATTGATGAGACAAAAGTTGAACTTTTTGGAAGGTGTGTGTCCCATTACATCTGGGGTAAAAGTAACATATCATTTCAGAAAAGGAACATCATACCAACAGTTAAACATGGTGGTGGTAGTGTGATGGTCTGGGGTTGTTTTGCTGCTTCAGGACCTGGAAATTCTGCTGTCTACCAAAAAATCCTGAAGGAGAATGTCCGGCCATCTGTTTGTGACCTCAAGCTGAAGAGCATTTGGGTTCTGCAGCAGGACAATGATCCAAAACACACCAGCAAGTCCACCTCTGAATGGCTTAAGAAAAACAAAATGAAGACTTTGAAGTGGTCTAGTCAAAGTCCTGACCTGAATCTGATTGAGATGCTGTGGCATGACCTTAAAAAGGCTGTTCATGCTTGAAAACCCTCCAGTGTGTCTGAATTAAAACAACTCTGCAAAGATGAGTGGGCCAAAATTCCTCCACAGCGCTGTAAAAGACTCATTGCCAGTTATCACAAATGCTTGATTGCAGCTGTTGCTGCTAAGGGTGGCCCAACCAGTTATTAGGTTTAGGGGACAATCACTTTTTTGACACAGGGCCATGTAGGTTTGGATTTTTTTGTTTCCCTTAATAATAAAAACCTTCATTTAAAAATTGCATTTTGTGTTTACTTGTGTTATCTGTGTTTAACAAATTTAAATTTGTTTGATGATCTGAAATATTTATGTGTGACAATCATGCAAAAAAATAAGAAATCAGGAAGGGGGCAAACACTTTTTCACACCACTATATATTAAAGCCTTGGTCAGAACAGACATCTACAACTTTATCTCAAGATTTATGCTCAAAAGCCAAATATAAGTTACAGTAAGGACTCATGGTTTCCATTAAATACCTGATTACATGCCAAAATGTCCAGGGATACTCGCTGGTAAAAAAGCTGGTTGAGCTGCTGTGCTTGAAGTCTAACTAGGAGCAAGAGACACTATATGGATGACAACCTAAAGCCTCAGTATACAGCTGGAAAAAAACAGGCTTTAAGTTAAGTTTGCCATAGAGTTACTACAATAAACAGAGTAATGCAAATCATAAAAAAAACTGCTGATATTTGGGAACACAGAGTCATTGTAAAAAGCAAACCCAAGAGAGCAACAAACACAAGCACGCAGAAAAACAGACAGGTTGTAAACAGTCCAAGACTTTATTCAGAGCTGAAACCAGGTAACTCATAATCATTGCAAAGGAAAATGCTGTGCACAACTATGGCAAGTACAGAAGGTCAAAGTCCAACCTGAAATTAGTCTGTTAACTGTTACTGATGTATACTATGGATACTGTCTTTCTCCCCCAAAATAATTTTACTAACCTGATGGTCTGATTGTGTTTGTGGTAACATCTGACCTATTTTTTAGAAATGTTGTTGCATTGAAGATCTAAGCAATCACTTCAGTACCATATTATAACAGACTGAACTGACAACTTAAGAGAAAATTAAGCCCAAGTTGTACTAAAAATTTGTGTTTTTTTTTTTTTTTAAGATATTTATGGGAAATAGAACCACATGTAGTACAGACATTTCTTTTAGCAAATTACACATTTTCTCTCCAAACAGGCTATTAGAAAGTAAACATGTTATTCAAGAGGTTCTGGCACATTGCAGTGACAGCAGAATGGCATCTCCCTGGCATCATTATCAGCCTCTAGCCTCTTTCCTCCCTCCTCTGGATAACAGTCTCTCTATGTAGCAATAAAAACTCTATAAGACATCAAACTGAACCCCTTTATTTAAGTACAGGAGAACCAGTATAACCTGGCATCTCTATTTAGCCTCAAGGCACCTTTGTCTCTGTATCTGCTGCCTCTCATTACGAGACTGAACACCATTCTTTAGGGGTGTCATTAAGACAGTTGTTCAAACGACAACAGCACTAACTTTGAGGGCGGTAACCTGTGATATAATTGGTTTGAGGAAGCAGTTGTGACTTATTACGAAGTCAAATGACTGCCTTAAGGTTGTTAAGAAGTGACTATTGTCATTAGGGAATCTCACCCAAGAACAGAAGCCACAAGATAAGACACTAAATCAATGCAAGAAATGATGAGTAAAATGTATCCACATTTATAAACCTTGAGACTCAAAGCTTCTAGCTAGTTAAACAACCTTGACTGCATTAGAGTCCAACCTAAAAGGTGAAAATGGCCAATGAAAGCAATTAGTGTTCATACTTCCCCACAGCCACAGTCTGAGGAAGGTCGCAGGCTTTTAAAATATGATCATATATGATCAAACAGAGTACCCAAGGAAATTATATCTCGGCTGGAAAATAAAAAGCTGCGGCTGAAGAGGGGATTTAAGGTGAAGCTAAAGATAAAATCCAATTTGCACTTTGCGCTGCTCAGTTCCACATTAAGATCAGCAGTGAACAGTCACGGGTCTCATATACATACACACATCAGTACATATTAAATGTAATACGGCTTCATAAATTAAGGTCACATCATCTTAATAATAATCATTATTGGTTATTACTACTATTAAAGTATACTGTGGTACTGTATAAATCTTTCTGTACACTTGAACCAATATAGAAAAACTTGGAACGCCTCAGTTACACTGCGATCTATATTTACAGTAGCAGCTTTAAGGTTTACTTTTACTTCTCTAATGTGTATGTATTTATGTGCGTATGCTAAATATGAGTAGTGACATTTAGAAATAAAAATGATAATTTTAGCCACTGGAGATAGCTCCCTAGCATATGTGAGCCAAAGAGCCATTCTTCAGTACCACTTTTCTCTCTCAGCTACTGAGAGTCATGCATGGCATATGTGAAACAAATCATTTTACTTTTCTCTATACGGAAACCTGTCAGCAGCACACCAGCGGTATGCAGGCAGGTAGCAGGTAGAAGCAATTGGATTCTTCCTCACCAGTGGCTCCAGGAGCTATCAGCCCCTATCCAGGCCTATGAAGGCAGAGGAGGATTGAGTTTGAAAGATGATAATAGACTCCTGAGGAAACTAATCTATTTCTAAAGAAGAAAGGGGTATAAATTCTCCTACTTGCCCCCCACGTCCACCTGCTCACTGCTCTCCTTTCACCACTTCTCTCTGCATAGCATTACAGGTCAATTTTACAATTGAAGTATACCAATTAAATGGATCCTGGACAGCAAGGAAGCTATTATTGAAGAGAAGCAGATATTTCAAGTTCTTTTTTGTTATTAGTAAAATGAATGATATATAGTTCATACCTGACATGTAAGTTACTGAGCAGTTTTCTATTAAAAAAATGGATTAATACACAGATTCTTAAAACTACAACTGGAAGAAATGTGAAGACCACTTAAATGAAATACTACATGTACTGTGTAGTTTGATAGTTTGGAATTAAACGCTTATCTACACACCATGATACTGAATATACAAAAATGAAACTTTACAACATATGCTGTAGTTGTTTTTGACATCACCTTTTATAAATAAGTCGTGGTTAGTGTTAATAAATGCCAGGTAACTGATAAAAAAAATAATTCATAGCTTTCAGAGCCACCATATGCTTATTCAAGCCACTGAGTCTTGTAGTTTCCACACAATCACTCCTACCGTGTCCTGCACTGTGTGGAAGTGAAGGTCCATGATTTATTGGAGCTTCTTAAGTCCACTTGGCCTTTTCTCGATAAATAATCTTGAAATCAAGTTTAAAAGTTTCAAGCTGCAAAGCAGCAGCTGTTACAAGGCCAGGAGCATATGTAAACAAGGCAATACCAGGACCCAGATGGCTCCTGTCAGTCTGAAGCTCCTGGATCTGCCCTCCAATTCTGAATCCTTGGCAGGTGGATGGTGGTAATGATGATGATGTTTGTGATTACCGGTCACATCCGGACTCACTGAGGAGAGAGCACAGACCAAAATGCCAGTCAGAAGGAAGCTTGTTAGAAACATGACATCATGGAAACATGACACTATTTGTCAGTGAAAGGAAGAGACTGACACATTTTCCTTGTTTTATCATCAACAAATGCCATGAAAAAAACAAAACCAACAAAGGGTCTGCCTGTATTGCAAAACTATCCAACTCTTCTCCCTTGTCTGTGATATTACCGCTTAAATCCATTTAATTCATGCATATCTTCAAAATGTGTTTTACACCTGCATATATAATATGTCACTGTTTAAGTACATAAAGCAATTTCCTTCTCAACAGTTGGGCATGTAGTCTTTTTAACAAATGTAGTAGTAAATAGTAGTAAACACAGAGTTTGTTGTGGACTATTTTCAGCAGTGAATTAATAAACATTTGATGATGGTTCTAATGGCAGCATTGGGGTTGAGCTGAAATAATCTACTGTACCCATATTCACTGCAATAAAGGAAGATGCAGTGTCACTCAGTTTTGGGTTTCAATAGCTTTTGGAGGCCTATGGCATGAGATATCTCATGAGATATCTCACAAAATAATTAGGATCAATTTGCTGTTCATTCAGTTTGCTGTTGGCTTTGGTTTAAAAAACGATCAACTAGTTTTGCATGGGATTTTTTTTTTTCAAGCAGCAACTTCTGGGGCTGAAAAATGAGACCAATGCGGAAGTGCCGAAAAATGGCCACTTTAGGCTGGCATCAAAAGCAGTCCAATCCCTGCATACTCCCATGTTAAAATGCCTGCTTTACAGCAGAAATGAGCACCATTAGGGGCATAGGTGCTTTGAGTGAGAGGTATATGCTACCACAGGTGGCTGTATGCTAGGCATCACTTCAGCTAATTCGAGTCATTGACCTAGACCTCTTAATCCTGTTTGTGGTGTTGGTAACTTTTAAATTTTTATTGCAGTTATCTGACAAATAACATGGCCTGCTGATATTCACCTGCACTCCAGTTTTGTTAAGAGAAAGTTTTTGTTTTTTATTTTTATGTTAGCGAGCACTGACTAGTAGATATCTTTGTTAGTATGTACTATACAGTCGTGCTAGCTTTAGCTTTGATCCAAAAATACTTCTGTCATCAAAAAATATGCATTTCAAAATTTTACTAAAGAAACGGTTACTGGTGGTCAGTTGTAAAAGTCACAGTTACAAACTTTTATATAGTCTATGTGGAATATATAAAAGATTTACAACAGTTTTCTAAACATTTTTCTCATAATTATAACCAGAGATCTAATGTTTTGCATAGACCTAGCAGCTGCAATACAAACAGTGCTCCCACTATATCATTAAGGGAGTTTGTTAATTTTCCACTAACCTATTTATAGTCAGCTGATGCAACTATGGAGCACCTTCAGCCTCTATGTCATCACCCTAAGGTGCAGTAAAAAGCATCTTGGGTGTTCCTTTGTGTCAACAGCCATTAAACTGTTTATGTCAATGTGTTAATAGTGAAAGCATCACAATCATTACAAACTATAAATAGTACCTATCATCAGATGGAACACAGGAAATGTTTTTTCATTTAATTTACGCATAGACTCCAGTTTGGAGCGCCTCTGGGATGGCACTTCTAAAAATGAATATTCTTCTTTTGGTGTAATTCACATTCAAGAAAATATGACATATAACAGTGAATATATTGACAGCTGTAAAATTATTTTTAAAACTGATGTGATGGTATGAATCTTTAAAGTGCAGTAACTCCTTTTGAACATTTTTTTGTATGTTTTTCTTTTATTTTATAGTAAAAAAAGAGACAGACAGAAAAAAAGCAAAGGAGAGAGTGAGGGGTATAATGTGCACATGGCAGTGCACCAGTATGGTATTTGTTTGAACCATAAGGCCACCAGTTTGACTTTACATACTACACCAAAAAGTGTAACTTGAGTCTAATGAATGTTACTCTTTTGATGCTCTCAACAGGTGAAACACACAGTACAGAGTCCCTCCACACAGATCATTTGCTGCTTTTTTCTCCCACTTTTCCACTCTTTTAATGATCACGACTACAATTCCTGATACATCCATCCATCCATTTTCATGACCATTTGTCCTCTCTGGGTCAGGCAGATGCTGAAGCCTATCCCAGCTGACAATGGGCGAGCAGCAGAGCACCTTGGGCAGGTCGCTAGTCCAACACGAGGCTAACACAAATTTAGAATCACCAATTAACCTCAACTGAATGTCTTCAGACTGGAAAAAACCCAAGCAGGCACAGGAAGAAAATGCAAACTCCACACAGAAAGGCCCCAGATAGGTTGGGACACTTTTGCTGTGAGGCAACGGTGCTAACCACTGCACAGCTGTGCCACCCACTTTATGATACAATTCATTCAAAGTTAAACATCATGCCAGGTAACAGAAATAATTAGAAATAAATCCTTTCAGAAAGGGTTTTTTCAAAGAAAACCATATTAGAGATCTTCCTTTTTTTTTTCTCAAATTTTACATCAAATCCAAATTTGCCTTCTCTTTTGTAATCAGGGTTTTTTCTTTGTTTGTTTGTTTTTTTTGGATTATTCATGTACCCACATGCTACAGTCGTATCTGGATGTGGTGCAGTATGTGTTTGCTGATGGAAAGATGCTGTAGTCTTTGACATGCTGTAAGCTTTTAAATGTCTGTTACTGCACAGTGATGTTTGCTGCTAATACTGCTGCTTATTTGGACACTATGTCAAAGTCTCTACTATACTGCAAAATTTCATCTAAGTAATTAGACTTTTCACTCTGATTGTGCATAAATCAAACTGTTCTATTATTTATTACCTAAATTATACATTGTAAGGTACTAGAGCAGGAAGCCTCTGGTATTCACCCTGTGGCTGTTCATGCTGGTTTCACAGTTTCTGAAAGGTGTATCATTAAACTCAGTCAAACCGCTGAATAATACTGAGCCCTTAAAAATAATATCCTTGCTATCAATCCATCACAGTTGGGCAGTTTTGCGTAACGGTACGATGAGAAACTTTTTTCTCTAAAAGGTAATTTGCTAATATTGTTGTTTCCTTCAATATAAATTGTAACGAGAAGTATCCAGATATTGGACCAATGGTACACTGTACAGGATATAACTTAAAGCTTTAAAAATAGAACAACAGCCCCCTGGTTCGTCTTTTTTTTTGCCCACATCTTTCACATTACAAACCTTAAATAGCCTAGGAGTTGAGCTCAAACACCCCCATGTGTCTACACCTTCGAAATTACACCTCAACAGATATCAGTTCAGACAACTCCACCGTGCCATCTGTCAGCATCCATCTTGCTGTTTACACCTCTTTGGAGGCCTGAAGTGTTAAGGGGAGAAATTCAGTGTCCCTCGCCGAGTGAAATAGAGCATCCTCTTTAGCCTAGCTGAAGCTACTTCAGGGAACCTCTGACTTCATCCTGGTTCATCCCCACAGGGAAGGAGTGATACTGAACTCCAATAGATGACCAGCTGCTCCAGGACTTTCGAGTTTCTCGCTTAGGCCCAAGAGTCATAAGTCTGTCACGGGCAGGATTAGTCTAACCCACACCCTTTCAAACTCTATAAAGGCTCTGCTATCAGAGTGTATCATACTAGCAGAAATATAAGACTAGCTGCAGAGGCCATCTGAGGATTCAATTCCGATTTTTATGGTGCAGCAGAAATTGACTGCAATTCTTTTCCCCATAGCAGGATCCACAACAATTACTAGTTGCTTTACCAGCAATTACAGTCTAAGAGCTTTAATCTAATATGTAATATAACAAGAAGAAGAAGAAGATAAAAACATAATATTAGACAATACAGCATTATATCATTGTATTTTGTATGTTTAAATGGCCACTTCAGCTTCCTAACTTTTTAGATTTCACTATTTATTTATTTATTTTGTAATGTAAAAATGTAATTTTCCAGAATGTGACTACACTTAAGCCACATGTAAGGACACACATGAATGACTGTTAAAGCATAAGGTTGTGGTATGAAGTTAAGTACGCATTGATTCACCGTCCCCAGGACAGCTATTTGACGGTATACAGCTCACAGATAAGTCTTTGTACCCAAGAGCACTGAAGTTCAACACCTCAATCAATTCCTCTTACTGAAGCTTCAAGGTTTCAAATGCGACAAGCTGTAGACAGAATGACAGAATGTCTTTCTGGTGAATAAACTGTGCAACTCTGAAAGCACTCTTTATTTACTGTATTTCAACTGCAGAGGAAACAAACTTATGTAAAAGCTCAAACAAAGGTATGGACATGAGGTCAGATCTCAAGAAAAATTAATAAAGATAAAATTAAATAAAATAAATAAATGTAATGGTGGGATATAAGGAATAAATTAAGATTTAAATAAGAAGAAAAAGAAGAAAAAGGAAAAAAGAATAAATGATAAACTGGTTAATGTAAATTAATTTGGTGGTTATAACCTACATAATCAAACATACTGTATTTACTATAGCAAAAATATAGCAAAAATACTAATATTGACTAAAATAGCATCTTGTTACATGCTAGTACACGCATCTTGTTACTTGTTACATCTTGTTCAGAACCTCAGCAGTAAAATAGGACTTTAAAACGTGACTTTTTTTATTACTTAACTAACATCCAGCAGTTGAATGGAGACAACCTTAGAAAAAACAGTCGTATCAAAGCCCTCAAACAGCTGCGAGAATTAGCTGATCTTATCCATCAGGTAATTTCCTCCCCTACATAGGGAGGAAGTTGCTTGATGACTCCAAAAGCGAGTCAAACCCAACAGACTCCGAGGTAAAGTGCCTTCACAGCAGACACAAACATGTTTACAGACTGGTTCATGACAAATGTTATGGGTGTAGAATTTTCAATTACTCATTCAAATTGTAGGTGTGCATAATTATGGCCATGGCCACACTGAGTGACAGGTGGTTCCATCTCCTCTTGTTCAGCATTCAGTCATACCCAAAGACTCTCTGGTAAGTATGTTTTGTTTTAAGCTTGTATTTTGCTAGCCAAAATTAGCATTATATTTTATATCACAGTGAATTTGAGATTAACTCTGCTAATCAAGCTACGTATCCAGCACTAGCATTAGCTGATAACTAAAATACCATAGTCCACAAACCAGTGGATGACATTACGGTGGTTATGCCAGTCTTTTATAAACTGTTTATTTTTCCAACTAGCAATGGACATTTTTTCTTTTATTCACATCTTACTTTAACCACCTGGTTATTTTTGTAACCATGACTATGAAAGTCCTCTAACATTAACAAATCCGTAATTTCACGTAGTGCTGCCAACAGGGGAATCGGATCTTTTAATAAATGTACGAATTTTACAGTGTTGCGTTTTTTTTGACATTGTTGGAAACCAACTCAATCTAATCACCCCCTTATTTTTTATTCATGAAGTGGTAGGGCATAATGAAGCCTGGTACAACACTACCAACTCAGTACAAAACATATAACTGAATTAACTCCATGACAGGGTGAACAAAAGCTCAACAATGGGGACAAAATAAAAGTGGACTTCATAGCAGAACAGTACTGGATTGTATTAGAATGCACAGGGGTACACAGCGAAGCAGTCAATGTTTGGATGTACTGTTATGTGATGTGGACGAGGTCTAATTTGCATTACTGACTTAATCACAGGGTGCTGTGTGTAGTCCGCGATGCCAAAAGCAACGGCCAGAAATCTCTTTTGGGGGAAAGAATGAAGACACAACAGGCATTTTACACTGCCAAGTTTTGTAGGACACTGTTAGGTTTCATATGCAAGCATAATCAGACAAGGGAAGGTTGAGGCTTGCAAAAGAAAAAAAAGGGAGCAAAATTAAACTGTGTTTAAAATCACTGGAGTACAAGATTCTGTAGTATAACACCAAAATGTGCATTAAAGATAATCTTGAAATAAATTCTCAAAATAGCTTCTTCATTTGGCACCCACATACTTGATTTCAAACAAACTAATACGTGTTACTTAATAGCTCATATACACACAAATATTGACTCCGGCTGTCTTCCAGCTATTAATATCCACCATTATCACTGCTGAGTCTGGCTATAAGTAGGTTCTTTTTATGAATTAAAATGAAGGTCCACATGAAAGAGCATATTACCCCTCTAAAAGAAAAACTACATCCTCAATATAACAACCCAGCAGAGGATACATATTTCTTGTGCTACTGAAATGGTTCAGGACACAGCCAATCTAGTCTCCAAAAATGAATGGCTGAAAAGAGCTATAATCGTCTGCCTTTTCTGGGATCCAAGCACAGATGATTTTGGAATTTGCTTGGAAACTGTTGCTGTAATGACATGTTTTAGTAAGCCCACAGCGGAGAGGTTAGAGGGTTGGAAAAGGTGCTTGGGCTGAAGAGAGACGTAGGGCAGAAAGAGAGGCTTACAACTGAAGTGAAATCAATACAAGCTGATTTCCCGAGGACATGGACCAGCAATGATCAATAGCACACTAACTGCACTAGGAAAAAATACCTAACAACTGCAGTGATGGAAAGTACCTTTTGTGCGATTATAAGAGGTTCAGCCTTCAGAGTTTTATGTCCACATCTTCAGCTCTGTTTTAGTAACGGAGTTTTATCAACAGCTCAATTTTGCCAAACTTCATTAGAGCTCTCTGTAGTTTAGCAGTTTTATTACTATGTAGAATTACCCTCGATGGAAAGTGTCAGCTCATTATCTGTCACTTTCACCAATTCTAGCTTGGTGTCCCAACAATTCAATAAATTTATAAGATTTGTTTAAAAAAAAGAATCAAACTACACACGAAGTGGCATGATAGTCACCATGTCAAATGTGAGAGCAAGGGCTGCAACTGTCTGCTGTTTTAGAATTTAATAAAGGATTACAAATCCCATGTAAAATCAGTACCAGGTGGTGCTAAATAAGTACAGTAACAATAATATACATTTGAGGGATTCACATTAAAGCTCAGTCAGAGACTCTCACCTAAATACTGACCATTCATTGAAAATGTCAAAAAAGACATTGCTTTATGAACAGCAACAAGGACTTTGTGTGGAAAGACAATCCTAGCACATTAAAACTGCATATCTGACATCTTAGCAAGTCACTATTATCAAAGTTTCCGATTAGGTTTTGCTTTATGTTTTTTTTTTTTTTAATAAACATAAATATCAGTCAGTGTAAATTTGGGTGGATAGTGTTCACTTGGGATTATTTTGTTTCCAGAATTTATCGATCTCATTGTAAAGAGCTAAGAACGTTTTATCTGGGTTAGGGCAGTGTTGTTAGAAAGCAAGCTGCCAGATTTAATAGTTTGTTGTTTATTTTCAGTCTGTTGTGAAACAGTAAGATTTTAGAGATTACACCAGCATTATAGAAAGGCAAGAGCAAAAACCAGTGATTCAATGTTCCAGCATTTCAACCGTGTTTCTATACATTTTGATGGTATGAAGGTGAGTAGTAGTGGACTTAAAGGTGATTTCTGAGTCCTTTTCAATTCTAAATAAGAATCCAGCATTTAAACTATAAAACCGCACTGCATCAAAAAATATAAATTTCTGCTGTTTTCCAGAAAATAATTGATATTACCTAATTCAATGATGCTGAGTTCAAAAATATCAATAAAAATATTCAATCACATACAGTTTTGTCACAAAATGCGAATCCATTTTTTTTCACATGTGCTGTATTTCAGCTTCTCCAACACAATTTACATGTTTTCATTGGTTTATTTTAACTGGACAGAATGACCAATTGGCACGGGTGCAAAGTAATTGCCATTAGTTTAGGACACATTTTAGGCTGGCTTTGGAGCTACTAGAAGATGGATCTTCAAAGTCCTCATCACTTGTGTGAATGTTGTGTATTTGGAGACAAAACATCATCAGACTCTTCTCTCTCATCAACTAAGCCAGTAAAAATGGGAGGTGGTATTTCATCTGAATGTGGTACAGGTCTCATTGCTGATGGCAGGTTAGGGGAACTGATAGATGATTTAGTTTTGGAACTGTATCCAGAAATATTGACTAAACAGAAGTAGCAGCCATCAAAGTGATTCTGTGGCTCCCTCCATACCATTGGAATACCAAAATCCAAGCTCTGTCTCTTTCCCTTAGTCCATGTTTGGAGATTTTCGACACGCCCACCAAACTGAATGAGGTGCCCATGGCTTGTCTTGGTCGCCCAATTTCATACCAAAATAAGCAAAGTGTGCCTTTTTCACAAAATCTGTTATGTTTTGTCGCTGTTTGGATGTAGTGAAGCATCCACAGATACAGCAAAAAACATCTGGATCATGTTTACAATTGCCACTTACCACTGAATAAATGTGATGTGATACAGCAAACTGGATATTATTTTTGAAATCAGCAACCCAAAATTAATAAAGAACAAGTGTTAGATTTCATACAGAAAATATGATGCAGGGCGGGGTAATGAATGGCCGCCTTTTTTATTTACAGTCTGAGAGAAGTCTGGGTATGTGGAGTGTGAAAATGTGTATGTGTGTGATTTCACGCGCATGTGTGAGTACCTATTTTCAAAGCTAGTTGGTGTTAAGTGTTTCCCTAAAGCCTCCTTACACCTTCTCCAAAGCCTCTTTAGAATCCTCACCAACAGTAAAATTGTGTGATTACGAACTGCAAAATCGTATGTAGTGGTTTGCCTTGGGATCAGGCCCTTTCTTCTGGAGAAAAAAAAAAATCAAGTTGCAGCAAAAGTTATTTTTCTGATCAAAAGCAGATGATGCTATCAGCTAACGTCAGCATTAGCTGATAGCTTAGCACTCCACTCTCTTGTCCAAATATAGTGACATCTAACTCCAAAAACTAACATGGCGGTGGCCAAAACGCTAACCATCCATCCAGAACTAATAAGTTATGCTAAGGTGGCTATGTCCACCTTTTTCTTGCTGTAAGGTGACAGTGCTAACCACTGCACAGTCTATGGCTGTAATGAGCCATAAATCCAGTGATAAAGAATGGGTTTTGAAAAGCAAATAATTTTGTTTTGTATAACGGTTATGTACTGGTAGAGTGTATAAAGGATGCTTAAACTTTTTTTTTCTCCAAAGGTCCACTTACACATTTTCTACACAGACAGCGATCTAGACCAATGCCAGCACCTGCACAAACTCAATAAGTTGTTACCTGCTAACTGTGACCAAAACTTAATTTCAGTCATCATTTAGCACAAGTTAGTTATTTAAGTTGAACAATGTGCATTCAAACAATCTGTTCAACATTTTATGACAAACACGAATCCGTCACAATATTAAAACCACCTTTCTCCATCTCCTTTCAGTCTGGACCTGGATCTCCATCGTGAAAAGCCCCGATGTATTTTTTGATTGAATTCATTCATCACTGCAATAAGATTCCCTCACAAATGCTGCAAATAAAAACTGGATTTTTATAAAGCAGTAAGTTTCAATGCTGAACTATCTAAAATATGTCATGCCTTGTTGTTTAGTGTGATATGCAAGGTTTTGTAATTTCTCCATTTTCATGGCTAAACTTTTTTGTTTCAGCTGAGTTATTTTTCAGTTAAGGCACCGTATTCATAGCCATCGTGTCTGCTTTGAAATAACCGAGTGCCGGCCAATATGGGTGTAATGCTGCATTGGAATTTGATGCATTTCCCTCACATTTAAAGTGGTCTTTTTTGTAGAGAGTCTGATACACATTGAGTTTAGAAACTGGCCTCCCACAAACTCCGCTCTGTTCTTGACCTCTCTGGTATCTCTATTAATCTTGAAGGTAACGGCTCCTACAGAAATTTCTGGAACCTCTTTTATTTGATATAAATGGAGAAAGATGTCTTTGTCAAAAAGAAGCTTCTGTCCCCTACAAGATGGCATGATATCGATGTGTGCTGTCATCATATCTCCAGTAAAGAGATGTTTATCTCTTGTTTTAGCTGCAGGTGTGGACATAAATTTTCTTCTGACCAATGGCTGCATCATCTGTCACACTAAGAAGACCCAACAGCTGTGATTGTTGATAGAAAGAGGATTAGTTAATTTTTCACATCTTTTTCGAACTGTGAAACCCACATACATGCACACAATACATTACCCATTTCTCACTTGCATATTGATGACACATGCATGCTTGGGGAGTGTGCACTTAAGCTTTTTCAAGTGAGTTTTGACGATTGGTGTATAGCCCAATCAACGATATCAAGCATGACAAGCAGGATATGTGGAAATAATAAGACATATGCATTTTCCCAGCCAGTTGTTTTCCCCCAGAATTTTGTTTACACAAGAATGAGATCAACTGAGGAGAGAAACTAAATGAAGAGAAACCACCTGAGACCTCATGCAGGGAAGGCTGAGTGCTCCCATTCTCAAACAGAACAATTGAATATAGCTCTGTGTTGGAGACATCATCCCCTTTCAATTAGATTCAGACTCCCACAGAAAACGGAATAAATTAACTCTTTATCCACAAAAATCATATCATTTAGCAAAGTTTCATTCATTTACTTTGCCTGTACAATTGATGAATAGTACGTTTCTTGTTTTGTTTTGTTTTTTCCATCTGATTTTGTTTTTATTTGCCATATGTCTTAACTAGTATATAAGAACCACTTTAACACCTACAACCTCAGTCAGAATCAAATGATTCTGAACCAGTGATCACGCACTTACTTCACAAATATCCTATTTTATAGCATGTACAATATGAAAAGGTGTGCATATATTTCCAGGCTATATATTGAGTCTATATATAAGATAAACAGTCACGCAAAGGCAACTTTTTGGTATACGAGTTTATTCTGAAAGGATCAAACTTTGTTACTCTAAATTTTTTGCAGTGCTGGCTGTGTGACTCTTGGGATGATCCGTTAATCAGTTCACCAGACTGAAATATCCCGTTAACCATCTGATAGATTGATATGAAATTTTGGACAGACGTGGTATTTAGAGGGCCCTTATTGACTTTCCCAAGTGATCCTGTGACATCATCTTGAGGATGATACTTGTGGCTTTTAAGAAAATGTTTAAACATTTCTGACCTGAAATTTGTTTGTACCAGACATTCATGTTCCCCTTAGAATGAACTGTAGTACCTCTGGTGATCCCTCATTTTGTTTTTATATAGAATTATCAGTTTATGGCCACATGAACACTGTCATTCACATAAGCCTCAGCTGTTGTTTGTAATTAATTTGCATGCCAACAATTTAAAGCTAACATTAATACACTGTTAGTTTTGTCACTGTGTCACTTATGTTGGTATACAAAAAAAAAAAACATTTAGCTCTCCCAGCTACTGGTATTGTCTAAGTCTAGATTATGATATCAGCAAGTACAGAGAAAAAAAATTAAATCATCAGCCTTTTCTTTTTCAGTCTGTAACATATAGTCCCAGCCTTAATGGTTCCTAAAAATATATAAATCTTTCACTATGGGTATCTAAAATAGTTTAAAAAGGCCCTGTGTTTTCTTTGGCCAGTTGTAGTTTTAGCATGCATTTCCAGACACAAGAAATTGTGTATTTGTTGGGAACTACTTTCTTTGGATAATAACTAATTATTTACTCCAATCAACCACATTAAACCACCTGCCTTATACATCACACATGACCCTGGAGGGGGGGTCCTCTGGTATCAGGTGCCAACATATTAGCATCAATCCTTTAAATCCAGCAAGTTTGAGGGGGATTTATTTTTCCTGCACATCCCAAAGACGCTGAATTGGATTGAGCAACTGTGGAATTTGGAGGTTAAGTGAACACTTCAGTCCCTCAAATCGTTCCTGAACACTTTTTGACATGTGGTAGGGTGCATTTTCCTGCTGAAGGAGGGCCCTGGTGTAAGGGAATACATTTTCCATAAAGGGATGGACATGGTCTGCCACAATGGTTGAGAAGGCTATCTGTCAATGTAACATCCACATAAATGCCAGAAGTCAAAGTTTCCCAGCAAAATCACACTGCCTCTACACGATGAGAAGATGGCATCATACTGCCTTATTTTTTAATGTACTCTGCTGCCATGATTTTCCATATAAACACACATCCAGATAGCTGACCTCATAATGTAAATTTTAAAAAATGGATTCATCAGAACAGACCACCTTCTTACATTTCTATATGATTTTCAGCAATCTGCGCTACAGTGGGGTCTTTTGTGGCATCGGACCACAAGGGCTAGTCTTTGCTCAGGTCTCAGTGAACCATGGTTGCCCATGACCCCGTTGCTGGCTAACCAGTTGTCCTTTGTTGGACCGCTTTTGATATGTACTAACCACTGCATAACGGGAGCACTCCATAAGACGTGCTGGAGACGCTCGACCCAGTTACCCAGCCATCACGATTTGGCCCTCGTTAAAGTAAAGAATCGACTCTTCACTTGCTGCCTAATATATCCCACCCTTGACAGGTGTCACTGTAACAAGAAAATCAGGGTTACTCACTTCTCCTGTGGTTGTATTGTTGTGGCAGCAAATGAGTGACTCAAAATAAAATATAGCACGTGTGTGTTCATGGTAATGAAGATACATCCCCTAACAATAACATTGTTCTCTCTCGTGTTATATATATATATATATATATATATATATATATATATAAGGAAATATTTGTTATTAGGATCAATTAATTGTCAGTTTTTGTTTTGTCAAAGGCTTTGCAGGCAACAGGCAGCAAATCAGGTATTACCAAGCTTATCTTTTAAAGCAGACATAAACTATGGTTAGAACAAAGTCTTATGAATGACTGACAAAGAGTGATGTCATTGCTGTCTGGAGAGAGCTAGACTCTCTAATGGTATATTTACTGCATGTCTCATAGCCATACTGAAACGCAATCAGAGACTGGCCAGGCTGGTAAACACAAACATACTGTGTTTACTGACCACACATCACATTGCTGTTTGGATAGTGACGATATAAACAGATATCTATTCCTCTTCTTTGCGTGGTTGTCATCATAGCACAAATAAACACACAGCACTGTAGTACACTGGCGTAATTACATTATCAGTGGAGACAAGGAAAATGATAAGTAGAAATGTGCACCCTTTTTAATAACTAAAACAGAAAGAGAAGTTAGTTCTGAGTTAAACATCACCTGGCAATCCCTTAATAGATCAATCACCTTGAATCAGTTGAACCTGGCTTTTGTCTGATTTAATTTACCTTCTGTAGTTAAAGCTAAAGTATTTCAAATGTCTGGTCTGACCCCAATAAAACCAGCATCCATCCTGTTTGCACAATTACAGAGAAAAGCAGGATCAATGGGATCTAATTTGAGACAGAAGCATTATTCTAAAACACAGAGCCCAGTGCATCACTGCATGGAGCCAGCAGAATGATTAAGTGCCTTGGTTATATCCTGTATGGCTCTGCTGCACATGCCACAGGGAGAGTGTTCATGTCCAGGAGCTCATCACCCTAGCCTCTATTACATCCTCAGAGCAGTCAATACTGGGCTCTGACCACCAGTCAGTCACTCTCAGGTTGCACACACAGGCAGAATACAAATCAGCTTTGAAAACTCCAAGCTCTGCATCTGCTGTGTCCAAACCTTTTCTTAGCAGACTGCTCTTTGGTCAGGAATTTTCCAGCAAATCTGGTGTGTCACACAGCAAACAATATCCATTAACAAGGAAATAAGAAATAAAATCAGTTAAGGGTCGTAAGGGTAACTTATGACATCCAAAAACATATAAGGAACTTGGATCTTATTGTGCATGAAGCTACCTATTGGGGTTCAAGCAGTGAAGCTGTGTAGTCACCCATATTATTTCTACAATTTCTCCAATCTTTTTCAAAATTGCCAAGAATGATCTTCAGACCAAGGCTCACAATAGCTGTCAGCTGGTGTTTAGATTTTTCAAAACCTTTTGACTGTTACAGCCAAACAAAATAAGAAGCAAAGCCACCAAACAGAAAGAGACATGATATCTTTGATAACATTTTATCTAGTAACACCAAAATTTGGTGTATAGACACAACACCCCTTCCTGAGACTGCCCAAACAAAAACTGCAATAAGGAAAAACACATTTTAGCCAATATTGCTTATATTTGTGTTGGCCTTCTAAAAGCGTTCCTTATATCTGGTCATATCCGATCATAGTAGATCCCAAAAATGGGACCTGACAACCTATCTGTCAACCAAAAATATGTGGCACTAGAGATACAAAGATTGACCAGCAATCAACTGGAATCGACAGATTTCCAGCGATCTTGGCCCAGACCAATGACCAGCTGGTCAGCCTCACGTATGTCCGATTATGAGCCGGTCCGTTTCATGCATGCTCAACACGTGCACAGTGTTGCAGGCAAATAGTTGGGTACACTCACTGCCACAGACTAACATGTTGTTAGCGTAGAAACTCCTAACTGTGAGTGAAGACACAAAGTTCACCAAAGTAAACCACCAGGGGCCCAACATGAAAACGTTCGTAACAACAAACCCAATCAGACACTTAAATCACCTTCACCCTACTGAACATGGACATTTTAAAGAAGCTAACAAAGTCAAAGTTGCTAAAGTTAAAGCTATCCAGAGCTCAGAGCTAGCAGCCTCCATATGAGCCTGGGTGTGAGCAAAGGATCAAAGCAGTTACGAGAAAAATTATGGAGTTGAGTGAAAAAGAGAAAAGGTTTGATGTCCTGTTATCTGGTGAATTTCTAAGCATACGGGAGAAATATGTATATGTCAGGTAAAGGTGGGTGTAATAATTAACCCACCCATTATTCAGTTAATTATTTGTACCTCTTTCCAGTAGCAGAACACTTTATTTTCAGTTGTTTCAGTGAGAGAAAATCCTGTAACTTACTGCAGGGGGAAATTGTAATGTGTAAGTATTTCCTTTATTATTAAAATAAAATTTAGCATTGAAGAAAAGCTGAATTTTGTTTGTATGTGTTGTCAGTTACAGTTCTTAGAAAGAAAACCTGAATCGGCAAAAATAGGTAATAATCAAGAATAATAGAGAATCGGCCAAGAAAATTGCAATTGGTACATCTCTAGTGGTTCCTATGTTGCATTTAGTAAAAAAAAATTAACAGTCTGATCATCAAAGTTGACAATACACATTGTCAAATCTTCTCTAAAGGTGCCACAGATCATGTTCTGACCAGTCCTCACAAACGTTATCAGACAGATTTTTATTTTCAAAATGATTTGTCTGCTACATACTGTTACAGGGGAGGGCACATCACAGCATCTACTGATCACAACATTGCCAAACATTCACAGGTTCCAGCATTTCTTTGTCATATATGACAACAAAGTGAATGTCTTTGGATATAGGGCCAATGAGTGTATGAAACAGGCAATCTAAATGCAGCTTGGAATGTTTTTTTGTTTTGTTTTTTTCACTAATTTATGACATTTTGTAAACTAAATAAAATGACTGATCCATAATGAAAATCATTGTGACCTGGAAGATTACGATGCACCACTGACAAACTACAGTCCCTGAAAACATGATCTCAGTCACAGGATAAATCTAACAAGAACAGTTTAACTGGCAAAAGCAGAAGAAAAAAAAAGTCACATCAAGGGTTCATTCCTGGCGAATGATAAACCAAAGGTTGAAAACAACCCTGTTAATATTGTATCAGAAGAAGTCAGAGAGTGTTAACAAAAGGAGGGGATGTTTTAAATTTTTCATGCGCAGTTCCTTTTTTCAGCCAAGGAAAACAAAGCATACGGGTCTGATCACACTGACGTGCTGGTAAAGGTCTCTGCAAACTTGCCCTTCACTATCTTCCCCTTCTTTCTCTTTGTAAGCATCACATCCTCAGAGTTAACCCTGAAGTCAACTTTATGCAACAGCAAACTAACCTCTTCAGCTGCCTTATAAGAAGCACAAGGTCATCCAACTATTTCCATGCTGTGCTCAGAAATGTATGTATGCATGTATGAGTTTCGAGTTACTAAAATCCTTTGCAGTTTTTTTCTCAGTGATCTCCTACAGAACAGGAGTCCCACAGGAGCTCTACATTTTTTGTTATTTTGCAAGACAGATTTTCTGTCATGCTTCTGTCAATCAAATCAAATCCAAACCATCTTCTTTATGAAGAATAGCGAGACTATTCTGATTAATGTATCTTTGGCCTTAAATATGCTATTCTACAGAGAAATCTTTAAGTGTTGAATAAATCCAGCCTTGTTAAAAGTATTTTCTATATGATTAAAATTGTCTTTTGCAACCAATAAATCAAATGTAATTGGGTTCATGTGAGGATGATGGCTGAATGTTTTGCCAGTGTATCATTTCTCATCTGGCTCTATTTGTTGGGATCGTTGACTTAGAATGAGAATCAGATGGACATATTGCATTCTGTTTCATGATATATGCATTAAATGCTGAGCTCAGCATGTGGCTAACTGCATCAGCAACCTATTGGAATGCACTGGTCCCAGTTTAGATTGTATATATAATAAAGTCAGCACACGCAGTCGGAAAACAGTTGATTAAAAAAGAAAGACATTACTAAGCCAAGCGGCTCTGTGTCAGTTCACTAGGTGTTGATGAAACACCTTGATCAAGACTTATTTGATGGTGTCAGTAATCAGCTCATGTAAGCTTAATAAAAAAAAAAAAGAAAGATTTTTTTCAACAAATTATATCTCAGACGCGTCTCTTTCCACCAATGTGGCGACAATGTGCTAATTAGTAGGGCCAAATCACAAGCAGATACAGTATTACTCTTTTCACAAAACACAATTTGCATAACAAGGTTTTTGAATTTGCACCGTTCCTCTTATTAACCTTCCATTAACCTTTAGATAAACACAGGGAGCTCTGAGCATTATTCCCTGGGATCACACACCAAAAAGCCTTGGTCAAAATTCATCAGACCATCTGTGGAATTGCTCATGGGTGATTAGGCCACTGATAGCTGCTCGCCTCACTGAAGATGAAGATCTCATAGAAACTGCTCAGGAGGAAGTAGACTGCAAAACAGCTAGAACTTTGCTTGAGTCTGCATGCCTTCCTTTACATATGTAATTTAAGGGAGTCATACAGTGCTGTGAAAAAGGATAAATCATCATTTAAAAACTGCATTTTGTATTTACTCGGCTTATCTTTGACTAATATAAAAACATTTAAGTGTGACAAACATGCAAAACAATAACAAATCAGGAAGGGGGCAAACACTTTTTCACAGCACTGTAGGTGATTGCTAAACCACTAACAGTATTTATTACAAAAATATATTCTTGGAATTATATACTACTACATGCCCACGCTACAGTACTGTTTGGTCTGTGATTTTAGTCTGTTAGGTGGTTTGCTGGCAACATGATGACATCATAATACATGATATAGATAAGAACCTTCAGAGGCCTACGATATACCAGTGCGCCAAGTTTGGTTGCTCAACTCCTGATTGTGTAAGAGGAGTTTTCAGACAGACAGACAGAGATTTTGTGTTTATAGTAAGATAAGATATAAAAACAAAAAATGTCAAAAAATAAATAAAATGCCAAAAAGAAAAAAAAAACAGCAAAATGTCACATCTGCAATTATCAAAAAGAAGATTGTTGGGGTTTTCTGTCTTTTCTGTCTAATTTGTAGGGTCTTTACCCTAAAATATAAAGCGCCTTGAGGCGACTGTTGTTGTGATTTGGCGCTGTACAAATAAAATTGAATTTAATTGAATTGAAGATACAATATAATCCCTCACACATGATCATCTGTGAGGGTCTCAGCAAATCAAAAAATTGTCTGTGTTCCTCAGCAGCATTTAATTCATGAATTGCAATGAGACACTTAACCAGAAAACTGACACCACATCAAAGCCAAAAGAAAAGTTTGGACGGACACACACACACACACACACACACACACAAAGAAAGAGATCTGCCAGCTCTTGTATCACTTTGACTTGTCAAAGGAGAAATTTGTGAACAATCGAGATTCCAAAGAATGCAGAAATTATTGTTAGACCTATTTTTCAGTGCATCAAAAAAAGGCTTAATGGGAACCATTTCATAAGCTTATTGAGCAGAAAAACAAACCAGATTGCCACTCATTCTGAGGCACCAGAGGTACTGACTGCACCAGTGATGCAGATATAATTCCCCTTTCAAAATAAATCACAAACTAGAAACTAAAAGTTTTCATTACCTTCCTGATCTAAAAACATACTTGTCACTATGACACTGTTTGTCCACCACAACCCTTACATACAGTGTAATTACTACAAATATGACTGGTGTGACTGTATGCTGATCTATCACTGGCATGCACAACATCATGAAGTAAAGCCACTCATTGTCATGTTTAAAAGGAAAAGTACTCAGTAAATGTTAGAAAAAGTCCCAAAGACTGGAATGGAAACAGTAAACAGAGGTCTCATGTCCAGCTCACATGGTGGACCTGTCTAGCCCCCAAAACCCAGTACCAGCACCGTTTGGGGCCATGCCATTCACTGAGTAAGCTTTCATAGTGCAGCATCACCTCTGCTGCACTGTGAAAAAATGAAACAGGCTCATTACTGCCACCTGAGGCCAAAGGGATGAAACACTCACTTGATGGTCTGTGAGAACTGCAGTAGATTGGGTTCTTTTTAGTCCCAACAGCCTTAATAAGCAACAATAAGTCCATACCGCATAACAAAACATACTTTGACAGGCACAGACAGGTGAGTTTTTTGCTTTATCAGAACAGTATTCTTTAGTTGACAAGAGAAAAGTGTCAAGGATGAGGACTGAATGGTTTCTTTAGCTAATGCACATCTGATGAGCTTTCTAACTTCTGAAAAGGATTTATATCCAAGCTTTTTTTTTTTAAGTAAGCCATCAAGAACTCTTACACACCGGATGATACAGTCCTGGTGTAAGACACTTTGTGACCTTGTCAGTGAAAGGTGCTTTATAAATAAACTTTAGTTTATTTACTTACTTACAAATGAATCTACTGAGATTTTACAGCGCTGACAGTATCTCACTTATTTTGCTTTTGCTCCTGACAGACGAAAGTCACAGAATTTTAAGGCATTTAGACAAAAAAACAACAACAACAAAAAAAAACCAAACAAATGCTGTCATTTCACCGGTGTGAACAGTGTCAAGGAGGAAGTCACATGTACAACCCGACTGCTAATTAGAAAACCTGTAAAGAAAGAAAAGATGGAAAAGGTGTTTGGTATAAGAGAACGTACAAAAAGAATAAAAGGTAAATAAATAAATAAATGAATACAGTGGAAGAAAGGTTGGTCCCATGTGTGCATCCTTTTATAGAGTGACAAATTTCATGCTTGATGGAACAGATGTGCGTGTCTTTTCAGCTACTATTATGGCAATTATATGCAAATCCTACAGCTTTGAATACAAATAAGTATTTGCTTAAATTTATTCATTTCTTGTCTTTGCACACACAAATCAGTACACTGGCAACTTCCAAAGCCTGCAGGCACTTGATCGCCAAGTGCATATATAACTTGACTACAGCACCTACACCTACACCACCCCAGTTTTCATACTGAACTTTTGAGCTTCAGTGAGGTTCACTGATAGTCTGCCTCCTATTTTATCATTTATATTATATTTCACACTTCAACAGTACAGTATTACTACATTAATACTAATTTTTATTTACTGTGTTGTGTATGCTGTGTATTTTCGTTGGGTTTTGCAACAGTGGTTCTGATAAACATTATTGGTATTGTTATATTACAACAAAAACTACCATTAAGCTATCATTTACATTCAATTCCCAGATTTTTGCTGTCAAGTACAACAGCCCCACAATAAATTCTCCCTTCGTAAAGTTTAGTTTTTGTTGGAGCGCATTTAGAGAGGTGCTACTCCCACTCATTTTGGAGGAAGTAATATGTTGTGGTTTTAATATTAAGTGACCCTCACTGATATTTAATAGATTATATTAATTTTTGGTGTGTGCTGTTCTGGGTTTAAATAAAAAGAGAAGTATATGTGTGTGTGTGTGTGTGTGTGTGTGTCAGAGGAATCCAGTCTAATGGTTCAACCTATTCCTCCTCTCCCTGCGGTTGATTAACTTTGTGATCCATTAAGTGGCTTCATCCCCTCAGCAGGGAGAAAGTGCCCTCCACCCTACCCTCAGAGGATTAGGGGAATCCCTTAGACATCATCAAAGGAACTCCAAGGTGAACCGTGCCGCTGACTTTCTATGAAGAGTCAGTGAAGAGAACTCAACTGAAAAGGCTCAAAATCTAGTCTCTATCTGCTGTATATCTGGTTTGAACAACACAGGACACAAGCAATTAATTAATGACATCACAGGGTGACTAATATTGTTTAAACAAAGAGCAACAGTGTTTGTGGATGGCAGTCCAAATGCTACACAATAACCCTCCAAGATCCCTGTTATATGTTAGTGCATGTAATATTTCTGTAAAGCTCCATTGAGCAAACTAGTTTTGTGTTTTGACTCTTTATTTATTATTTAGAAGTCAGCTTTTCATGATATTCTGTACTTTAGGCTTCATCAAAACAGTAAAATATTTTTTATTAAAACGCTGCTGAAAATTATGGATTTATTGTGACCTTTTGCTAATAATTCAAGATTCTGTGCAATATCATCCTTCAAAAGTCAATACAAAAGAAAGTCTGAACTTTGAAAACCTTATATAAATAGAATATCTAAGAAGATATTTCTTCTTCATTTTTACTTCAGTGGCACACCGTTACCAAGAAAAGTCTTTTTTCACTGATACATTCTCCATGTAGAGCACTCACAAAGTAAACTGTTGAAAAGTAAATGCATAATTGCTCTATAGGTTGTTTGCATCAAAAGAGCAAAGCTTGAGGGAAAAAATGGTGACAAAACATTTACAAAAATACTGAAAATAATTTTCAAATAATTTACAATTTTCACCATTTCAAAGGGTAATGGCATAATGATGTAAAGCACTGGCAGACTATTTTTTCAAATTTATTTTATTCCAAAACATTACTTAAGTTTTAATATTGATATCAGTGTCATCTGTTATTTTAGTACAACTATGAAAATGGGAAATTTAATTCTGCTCTAATGAGGACAAGGTACCACAGAAAAAGATCAAAACAACTGTGGAGGTCTGATTAGTGTAAGGTCTACACTGAAGTAAAAGCACTGTGATGATGTGTGATTATGAGGACACTCCAATTAACTGTAATTATGTCAATTTGATTGAGTTCATAATGCAGGCATTCATATTTTTATGAAGTGTGAAGTTTTGGCAGGTGACACCTTTATCAACATACATTAAATTTACATCTTACACCAGCCATCATTTACATTGTCTCACACAGCCACATCTGTATAGCATACCTTTTAAAGTTCCTTAATTCACATAATTTTTGTTTAGTATCTTGTGTATTTCATAATTTTGCCAACAAAATCATGCTCTAAATTCGCAAGATGCAATCTTTTCTTATTCTTACCCCAGTATAAAATATTACTGTGTACAGTAATAAAACTTTAGTTTTTCTTGTGCACTCCCTGTAGAAATCAAGTCAGAATTCATAGGACCCACAATGCTTGAGTCAACCAGTGCTGTGAGTTGTATGAAACTGGAAGGCCACAACTTTCATTTTAACTTTACCTCAACAAGCCCAGACAAGGTGTGAATGTGGCATGAAATGAGGTACGGAAGCAGGGCCAATTGATATTTAATTAATGCTAGGCCTGACTGGAAGGCCCAGGCTCATCTGCTGCATGTCTCATCCAATATGCATGATTTACAAGCGGGCTCCTTGCCATAGCAAACTTTCCACGCAATAACGAGCATCAGTGTGAAGTGGTGTACACAGCCAGCACACACAGAGGAAGCGAGCATTCTGGAGCACAAAAATCGTGACAAATTTCATGTGAACTATATCAACGTGCAGAGTATGAGATTCAAACATACCTGAGAGCATCAATAATGTCAATGGAACCCAGACTGGCCTATCTCTGTTTTATTTCATCGCTGTATATCAGGATTAAGATTTGTGTTAAAAAGCCTCAGTAATTTCATTTAAAACATTTATAAGCAAAGCACAGCATAAACACCTTTGCTGTTTTGGGAAGCACTGGGTTGCAGAGGACACCTTTTCTTTTCTTTTTTTTTAAACACTCCTGTTTTATTGATGAATGTGCTCTATTAAGATGAAACTGTGTTGACTGACTCAAGATTTTACAAATTCCCTGCTTGCTGAGTGGTATCATTAAACTGTCTGACATTCATATTAACCCAACTACTGTTATTGTAAAGAACTTTGAAATGCCTTGGTGAACCAAAAACACCTTCCCTCACATTATTAATGATAGAGGACTATATAAAAATCCCAACTACTTCTTTTTTCTGGAGTATTTGAAAAAAAGAATTATAACCAAAATACAGCAGAGACACAAAGTTTGCAAAGTTAATGTCAAACAGGATTGGAAACTGCATTACAACTAAATGCTGAGTGTTTTATTTATTGAAGAAACTGATTTCTCCGGCATTCATCCAAAACACCCCAGTTGTGCAGCCAGTTTAGATGTTCTTAATCACTTTAAGAGTGCAGACAATGTCCTCAGTATAGGTCCTTACTTTTTTTTTTTTATTACAGTCTAACTGTGGATAAAACCACCACATTGTTTATGCTGGGAAATTAGGACAAATATGCCCATTAATTTTATCTTACTGCAATTTCCCAGGATGAGTCAGCTGATGATCAGTCTTCTGTGTGTTACTGCTGTGATGATCTTGTTTTAACTATTGATAACTGAAATGATGATGGCTGGATGTACACAGGTTTTGCGTGATGCTGTCACTGAAGTAAAATGTTTCATCTGAGCGTGTACAGTGGGTTTTAGTGTATGCTTCACAACACATATTTTTTATGTACATATTTTATTTATGCCTCATTTTCAAGTCTGCTCAAGTTTTCTGTGATTTACCTGACCGCAAGACTAATGTCTTCTTGGGGGTAATGAAGTTAAAGTTGAGGTTTCAGTAAAAAAAGTTTCAGTGGCTGCAACAAAACAAGTATGAGTAAACCTAGTCTTTAAAAAAAAAAAAAGAAAGAAAGAAAGAAAAAAACATGCATATATTATTTTACATGCTACTTTTTAAAAGTTAAAATAATTAAACGACACATTTTATTAGGTTTTCCTGCATTATGCGTTAGCAATAATCAAGACACAATTAACTATTCTAATATTATTCCATTTATGCATTTCAGGCCTCAGTCAGACAGGCCTTATGACTGGTCGGGGACCACCTGGCAACCTCCTGTTGCTAGGGAAAAATGTGCATTCCCCAACCACTTGCAGTCAAGTCAGCATCTTCGATGCAAACTCTGCTAGCAATCAAAGCAATCGCAGGAATGTTTTTGGTCCAGCTCCAATTTCAGCTAGCGACTAGCAGCAACCTCCAGCAACCATTCACCAACTGGTTGGGGAACACAGATTTTTCCCTAGCGACTGGAGGTTGCCAGGGAGTCGCTAACTGGTAATCAGGACAGTGTGACAATGGCCTAACCAAAATGATAATCTTCTCCATAAATTATCCCAGTATTTTAGGAAGCTGATTTTTTCTGAATCCCGTGTGGTGTAAAGATGACACAGTTCAAATGTTGGGTGTAAATTTAATCCTTGCAGCAATAATTCCCCATGTCAATTTAGAAAACCTTATTAGTGGTATAAAAAACAAAATTTGGAGGAGAAGGAATTTTAGAGTATATTCTTAAGATCAGCTAAAATTAAGCTAATGTGGACCCTGATTTATATTCTCTACCTAGATTAATGCAGGCTTCATTAAATTGGAGGGGCTATAAGCAGTGCAGAGGGATTTAGAAAGTTTACAAGCCTATAGTGTATATTGTATTTCCAAACATACATGCAAAGAAAATAAAAACTCTTCATTTACATTTTAATCCCTAAAAGGTGGCAGATTTTTTCTCAGGCTGATGTCCTGTGAATTCAGCAGGCAGTGAAAACAGGACATCATTTTTCCTGCCTGGGCCATCTGTCAGCTCCCCAACATTGCCCATGTTACATTAAATAAATGCCTGCTTTTTCTCAGGAGCCCACAGCCGGGTTATTAAACTGCCTACCTGTGTTACGATGATAGATCTCCCCAAAACGCTGGACCCCCAGCAAGCCCTGGTTACCCATAAATGCAGAACATGAAGAGATTACATGTGCGGACAACCAGTATAAGCAATGAAATCAGGCTCTACACAGCTGACTGGGTTTGTATGTGGACTGAGAGCAAGCGGATGGGATAAAAAGACTTTGATAGCAACATTTTGGGTGGAACTATGCAGTACAATATAACAGCACAGTTTAAAGTAAAATAATAGTACAACAATATAAATATTGTCCCCAGTAGTAAATTAAGAACATGAAGGGAGAAATTTCTTCGGATAGTACAGAATCTGAACGTTTTGCTCACATTTGTGATGCAGCATAGGAAAAGCAGGCCTAAGACCAAGAATCCCAGCTGCACATAAAAATGGCTAAGCAATGACGCAATCAAGAACAACCAGTCTTTCCAATATTTCCAATGTTTGTTATCTTAACTTCAGTGTCTGGAAATATCTCTCAAAACCAAATAATGAGTTTATTGAACAGTTTCTGTTGCATAACCTGCAAACAAACAGCGCACTATTTTGCCCTAAATCCTAAGTCTCACAGCTGTGAGGGGAAAACCCCCCCACTCAGTGCAGCCACACTAGTGCTAGAAGTGACTATTTATTGCATTGTTACTAAACCCCAATAATTCAAAGCACAGACTTAGTTTGACATATTCAAGTTACAAGTTTACAGAAAATAAACAAATGTTAATGTTAATTTAGATGTTCTAAAATTTTAGTAAACATAAAAAAGTAAAAAGAAAATGCAAATTTTTTACTTTAGCATGGTTTTTGCATGCTGCGTCACATTTATGATGATCAAGGTAGCTTAAAGCTGCTGAGGGATGAACTAACCAGACAAAAGTGGACAACTGCCTGGAGGCCACAGAATCCCAGAGGTGGCAAAGACTGCAGATTCACTGCACATCAAATACAGCTCTACTTGTGTAGTAACTACAGTTTTTCAAGAAATCAACAGAGGCCAACAAAAAAATGTTTGCCCTTGGGACGCTGACACCCTGACATGCTAGTCCTGAAAATCTATGAATTTAATGAAGTTAATCAAAAGAAACACAACACTACTTTACAAGTAAGTGTTATTCCACAAGCTTAATGCAAATTATAAAATCCACTTATTATGGCTGGCACAAAACAAAACAACAGGCTAACTCACACACAAAACAGAACTCATACATATTCTCAGCTGCCACCAACCCATACAGTATAGACTATAGCTGATTAATTATGCAACAGCTTGCTGACACAAACTACAGAATCTAAATCTGCTTCTGCCTCACAGTCACAATCATGTCTGCTTGCCAATTTCCCACCAGGCCTTAGTGACAAGCCTGTGGACGGCGAGCGTGATAATGGATGGTTCTAATGGTCAAGCCTGGACCGCACATTAGGAATCTGGTCGATTCTCAGTATTGCACACAGGAAGTGCTGCCAGCAATCAATGCTAGGCTAATGTGCGAAGAGGAGTAAGTTGAATGTCAGTGTTGCTAATCAATAACTATTCATTTTCAGCAACCGCATTTCCACAAATAGGACACTTAATATTGTGTGATTGGATAATTACCATGCCCAATTAAGGATGTGTGACACTAAGCGATGAATAGTGGATGGAAAACATCTGCCACAAGGTGCTAATGGAGACATGCGCCAGACTCTGATCGACAGTTGGGAGATGGATCTTGATGTCTGCAAACTGTGGGACGCCAGCTGAAACTGCAAGAGTCAGATAATCCTCTCTCTACCTCCACAACACCAGAGATAATGGATGTCCGTCTACTCAGATTCTGCTCTAACAGGAATACCCTGCTCCAAAGGGAAAAGGACACAACCACTATACAACCCCACTACATTTCTTGCTAATCCTACACAGTTGATGGATTTACCATTTTCTACTATTGCTGACTTTTTTAAAGATAAATAATAAATGTCCTCAAAAACATTAGTCAAAACACTTTTGTTATAACAGAAATAGAAACCATCTTGTGATTTCTCCCTGTTTGAGTACTATTTTTACCTCTCATGGTGATAAAGTCTGAGCTGATGCAAACATATTTTGGGACCAAAGCAACAGAAGGTCAGAACAGATTATCTTGTAAGGGAATGGAGTGACATCTCAATCTTGTTCCTTCCAATCCAGCTGAATCCAGCTCTGTCCCTGCAGATAATATTAACATATTTAATCTTTATGACTCCACACACACAGAGTTGAGTACTTCAGGCGAACATGGCATTCAGGCATTTGAAAATACATGTAGCCCACTCAAACCATCTGACTTTCCTGCACTGCATGCAGTGAAACCTTTGCACGTTTTGCTAATAATCCTCATAAAAACTCTTTGTGTCTCATGAAAGGTCATTGCTGCATGACATCTTTAAAGCTTCTTTACAAACTTTGAACCAATGTGATCAACAACCTTACATTAATGTAACAGTTCTGTAATAATACTGCGGGCTAATGTTGTTAAATGCACAAACCACAAACACAGTATAGTCTCACAGTTGCAAAGCAGTAACTACTACACTTTAAATGTTTATGTAATATGGAGCAGAATAATTTAAACTGTACATCTCTGACCAATATACATTAGTACAAGTAAAGCAAGAAATTTGGCATTCAGGGAAAGGCTGAAGAGGCACATCACGATTGTGATAAGAGTAATTGCTATTTTAGTGATATCATCCTTTGGGTAATCTAACTCCAGATTGTTTACTCTCATCTGAAATGTAACTGGATTAGATGCCTGATGTGATGAGTATTTATCTGACTGAGAGACGGGAAGCACTCTGATGGACCATTACTGCGTCATCCTCTACTGAGAACACTGCTGCCAAATAAAATGTTTATTCTATATACAGTAAGTTTTTACTATGAAGTGCTGGAAAGTTGGGCACAGACTAAAATAATACATTTACCAACCTATTATATAGATTCATTCAGTTTAATAGTACATGCCTGTACAGCAGTATTTTTTGGTCTATTCATGCTGTTGGCAAATTACATTGAGAAAAGTAAAAAAAATATGGGTTGCAGATGTTATTTATATAAATAAACAGAAGATAAATTGGCAATCATTGTTTGTACACAGCAAAATGTATTTACATCTACAGTATCTATGATTAAGGCTCCACATCAACTGCCCATTGTCTGAAACATATGTGTAGTACTACACTCATCAGCCAGAGACCGCCCACCCCCATTAAGTGTATAATGAAAAATTGGTATGCAAGATTTTGTTTGATCGAATATACACCCATATAGTAAAAGAGGGTTTCATAACTTAACTTTCATTATGGTTGTATATTGACATGCTTTATGGTTTACCTATACATGTCAATAACATGCACCTGACAAAAATGCATATAATGACATGTTAGAAAAAGTGATTTTGTAGGCTGTACTAATTCACAGCTTGAAATCCCATTGCCTTAAATACATTTCTAGAGTTATTTATCCAACATTAAACCTTTGATATAGTCCCTAAATACAGTACACTTGACATCATAAGTTAATGTGTCAAATTATGTAATTTGACATATTGATACTGTAAACATCACAATCTGGAGATATCAAAAATGAGTATATTTACTACAATAGGTGTTATTATCGTGGAATTAAAACGATACAAGGTTTTATAAGGTGTTATAGGTGCTACAAATGGGTTATTTTAGCCTGTTGGTGGGTGGGTGCTACATGGTGACATCATAATATCTGATATGGATAAGAACCTTCAGGGGCCTAAGATGTACCTGTGTGCCAAGTTTGCAGACAGACAGACAAAGATTTTGTGTATTATAGTAAGAGTCAGAATTGGGGCAGTAAAGTTCTGAGTACTGTAGCTGATACAAGTGATGAAATCAAAATGTTTTTCACTGCTAAAATAATGTACTAACACAGTTAGAGCCTATTAAATTACATTTCCAATAATGCATTAAGACTATGTTAATAGCTAACAAAAAGTCCCAGAAATTTTAGGATACACACCCTTAATGACTGCCTCTGTCTTTATCTATCTTTGAGGATTTGCTTCAGCTAAAAGTATTATTCAACAACCTTTAAGCAATAGCCAGTTAAATTCAATATCAAAATTAATTAATCAATATACAGTGCTTAACGAATGTATTAGACCACCTGTCATAAAAAAGGAGAAAGACCATCCAGCATCACAAAGTGCTTTAATGTGGACTTTTTCTTTTTCAGTGAGTTCTCGACGTTTTGCCATTTTGAAGAGGAGTGAGGAATTTCAAGCTGAATTCATGTTTTTATACCCAAATTTGAGCCGGCACACTGGACTTCTCTGAGAAGTCAGAAATTAATCAAGCATAACATTTAATCACTAAAACTATTTTTTCTGTTCAGGAATGCAAGTAAATAACTGTAATTTGGCATCTTAAGCAAAAAATAATCATGTGGTTTACTATTTTTTTCTGCTTTTGTATAAAAAAGTAAATTTGAAAATCCATGGATAACAACAATAATTATATTTTAGCATTAAAATTATAATTTTGATTAAAGAGCTTGCGCATACTGGTGGATTAACCATTACAGAAACATAAAAAATGATTTTGGTAATTACCAATACTGTTAATTTAGGGCAGCTGTGGTTTA
>VUQI01026162.1:4627-17269 GCA_015106735.1 Paratilapia polleni | reverse complement strand
CAGGACTAAAAAAACTACCTAAGCAGATGAACAGTATCTGAAAGTCATGTCCTTAAGAAACAGGAAAAATCCAGCAAAGACCTGACACAGGACCTGAGAGATGCATCTGACCCTTCAGTTGATCCACCTACTGTTCACGGAAGCCTCATCAGAAATGGTCTCAGTGGAAGGTTGGCTGTCAAGAAGCCATTCTTAAGGAAGGGAAACGGGGAGAAAAGGCTGATGTATGCTAAATGACACAAGAACTAGGCTGGAGTGATGAATCCAGATTTGAAATTTTTGGTTCAAATTGTCATCATATTTATGGAGGAGGTCAGGAGAGAGATACAACAGTGAGTGTCTGCAGCCATCTGTAAAACAACATGGGGACTCAGTCATGGTTTGGGGCTGCATTTCAGGCAGTGGTGTTGGGGATCGTGTCGAAATTGATGAAAAGCAGAAATGTACCATCAGGTACATACCTGATGGTACATGCAATACCATCTGGAAAGCATCTGATTGGCAGCGGCTTCATTTTTCAGCATGACAATGATCCCAAACACACTGCCAATGCAGTAAAAGCATACCTGGACAGAAAAACACACAATGGAACACTATCATGGACTACCTTGGCCTCCCCAGAGCCTGGACCTCAGCATTATTAAAGCAGTGTGGGATCATCTTGACATCTTAACTTTCAAGATTGTTAGAATTGTACAAACTCTGTTTTTGCCTTATATACTATATTTGCATTTGTGTTTCCACATGTTTCAATAAATCACTGCACCTCTTTCAAATTTTCCTAGCAAAAATGAGAAATGAGGGGTCAGGACTTTTGCACAGTGCTGTACTTCTTAATTATATGTAAGGATTTATTTTTTCCTAATCTGAAAAAAATGTCACACAGTATGCTACTGCTACCATGGTGTATGAATTAGAAATGAACAGATTTAATATATTTAAAATATGTTCTGACAGTATGTCCTTGATAAAGAAAGTAAACCTCTTCTGTACACTTGAACACAGAATAAGGAATTTTTCTTGCAACAAAAACAATTTCTTAAAAATCCTATTACCAGTGTTATTTTATTGCCATTCATGGGTGCATAATAATTTCCTCCGGTCGAGGATTAAACAACAAAAGCACTCAATGAAAATACATTAAAAAAGCTCTTACTTTGAAGTAGCTTAATCCTTAAAAACTGTAAAACAATGCTATAAACATCGTTCACATTAGTTTGAGTTTTTTGCTAGCTGTGCAGTTTAGAAGCAGCACCAAAGAAGTAATAGGCCCAATTTAAGTGCTAAATTTTGTTCCCAAATTAAATTGAAGATCATTTTATCTGAAGTCTGGGGTGGGACCACAACCCAAACGAAAATGTCTACTTGCCCCACACGCTTGTTTGTTCTACCAAGCGTACCAGTTTTTACAGCCTTGAAAATCTGTGCAATGCTCAATAACTGCTTACCGATTGCTGGGTAAGTGGGTGGGGGTCTTTCTTTGTGCGTCTGCCAGGCCCGTGAGCCACTGCAACCTCTGGCATAGCTTGTTGCTTCTTGTTTATGTCATCTTCATTACCAATAAACATTGTTTAATCCCAAATGGGGTTTTGGTCCTTGCTAGTGAACTGAAGTTTATCATCTATATGTCTACTTGTCCCAAACACCCATTTGTTCTCATTTCCCTGCCCCACCTTACCTCCATTTTTCTCTAATTGTCATCCTCTCTTATTTTCTAGTACATAATAAAAAATAAAATAAAATAAAATCTATATTCTCTTGATAGTAAGACGACACAGATTGCTGTCCTTAGCAAGAGAACATGAAATGTTCTCCTTTCTTCACCTTTTCTCTTTGTTCAGATGCTCTGTCCTTGTTTTCTTCAAAATACCATGTAACTCATGGTACTGAACAAGTTCAAAAAATGTTCCAGACAATGTGTCTGCCCAGTGCGCACTGACACGATGCAGTGCTGCCACTGAAGCAATGCTGAGGAGATGATGTAGCCCCTGGGCCACACACAAACGTCAGGCCGGGGTTGAGAACAGTAAACAGCAATGCTATTATTTAACAGACTGCAGAGTCAAACGCTGTTACATTGTGTGACCTTTACATTGCTTAGGGGCTAATACAGAAATGAAAAGCAAGCGAGAGTTTTGGAGGAAAGAAATTGAGGGGGACACACCCAGATGAACATGCACACACATACACACACACACACACACACACAGTCATATTTGTGCATACTTTCACATTAAGCATTCATGTATGAGGATCTAATGTTGTTATTAGTGTTGCAGAAGATACACACAGCCACGCATGCTTGCTGACTGTACTGGTAACACTATGTTAGCACCGTACAGGGTGTGTGTGAGTGCATGTCTGTGTGCGTGAGGTAAATCAGCCAATTCTGCAGTGAAAGTGACTGTCAGACCCGACTATTGCAGGGATGTGCTGATAGAGAGGTTTTAGAGCAGCAGACTGCCTAAGGCCTAGAAGAACTCGGGAAACGGCGTTGGGGTGGGGTGGGGGGTTGGTGGGGGCAAACAGTGGAAAGGAGGAGAAGCAACAGAGATAAAGAAAACAGGAATGCGGCAGAAAATAAACAAGGTTATAGAAATAGGGAGGGAGGCAACGAGCAAGGGATTTAAGCGAGGTGGGAACCAAGGTCAAACCACTGAAGCAGAGAGAGAAAGGTGAGAAAGGAAAGAATAAGCGACACTGAAAGACAGAGAGGAAGGAGAGGAGTGAGGGCTGAGGGGAGGAAGTAGAGGGAGTGAGAGACCTTTGCATGATAATTCGTTCATTAGGAAAGACCTTGACCAAGAATTCTCTCCCTACATCCTGATCTCCTGACTCCACTCCTCCTTGTCTCTTCTTCTTTTCTAGCCCCTCCACCCATCCCTCCTCATGCAGGCCCCACAAACCACTTTGCTTAGTTTTCTCTTTTTCTCTCTGTCAACGTCACCATTCTCTCATTATAGAATCCCTACTCAGCAGTTCTAAGACAGAGACAAGGTGAGAGAGGAAGAGAGAGAGACACATACAGAGAGAGAGGGAAAGAGGGAGAGAGATTATGACAGGCTACCATCATGTGACTCCTCTGTTCTGCCTTTCACCTTCTACTACAGGCCTACTGTGCATGCACATTGAATACCTCCTTCTCAGCTGGGGCTTTTAAGTGCCCCATGTTTAAACAAGATAAATAAATCGAAGACGAGAGGAGGGGAAAAAAGGCATGCATTTGTCAAATAAATGTGAAATCAATAAGGGGTAGCCTTAGACACCAATAGCTGCATGCAAAAGAACAGCTCCAGGATGATAAAATTAAAAACTATGACTAACTAATTATTTACTTAAAATAAGAAAATAACTGTTAGAAGGAGGCGACACACAACAGTTACAAGGAAAAGTGGGCAGTCCCATTTTTTAAAAACTGGAATAGCACAGGCTGATTTTAAATACCAAGCTTAGTCCGATGCTAAAGCAGAAGAGAAAAATTAAGTCACTTGTAAAATACAATGTTATAATTATTTTTGATGCAGAATCTTACTGTTTGTGGCAGTTATAAGCAATGTAGACACATAGCAAAAGCAGTCTTTAACTAAGTCTTTACTGAATGTTTCATTTTTAAACATCCTATACAAACCATGTATCTGACAGAACAATGCATTTATGAGCTACTATTTTCTAAGCTGTCTGTACTGTACCTGTCACAGTTATGCTGTGATTAGTGGACAAGGCAGCTATCACTGAAAGTTTAAAATCTCTCTGCTTTTTTGTATGTGAAATTGGAATGTGACTGAATGTTGCATTGCTGATGCTTCTATTTGCAGAGATACACCAGCTGGCAGTAGAAGCGGCAGTGGAATATTATCCATTGTTCAGAATGGAATTGTTTGGATGGTATCTTTCTGCACCAAGGGCAGCAGAGTGGGGCAAAGAAGCAGTGGAAAAATTGTAAGGCAAAAACAAAAAGACAAACCCCAGATGATGGCATTTATGCACCAATACAGCTGTCACCATCAACGTCTGCAGATGGCACTTCATACCAGCCACAAAAGCTGAAGGCTTGCTTGCCTTCAGGAAAAGCAAAATTATTGGTCATGAAGGACTGAATTTGAGCCTGGGGAGTGATCCACTTTGAAATCTTTGGCTATAAACACAAACTAACCTAAAGTTAAAAGCAGCTGCCTACATGCTAAAATTGGTTGAAAAAAAAAAAGGAGGGGGAGGGGGGTGATCTTTCCTCGCTTTTTTGGTCTGGATGTAAATCACAAGCAATTTTAGTGCTAAAAGTACCTCATGACTCTGACAGAAGTTAGAGGTAAGTCAGAGAACTGCCTCCAAACAGCCAAATTCTGCATGTAATTCACATGTGCATGCAAACATTTATGAAAAACACAGCAATAATGAACCTTTAAAAATACCATAACTTGATTTAGTCAGAATAACAACTACTGAAAATAACTTGATAATAACAGATATGATGGTCTGCAAACCTCTCCACTAATGAAATCAGTGTGTAGTCAGTGAGTAAGATAGATATGCTGGGTGCTGATCACAAAATCTACTGAAAAAATTACAAGCTTGTTCCCATTTGTAGTGTTTATAACAGAAAAACTATCCGGACAAGTAAATCAGCTATACTTGTGCAGACTTAGAAAGATCAGTGAGCTTGGTGCCTACGTGAACAATCCTGATGTATTTGCTCTTCGTATCTAGCTTTTAGATAAAATATTATCCTTTGATGTTTCACAGGTTTCATTTTATTGTTTGATCTTCCTTCTGTTAGATTTTAGGTCACAGTGCAGTGGCCTTTCACACATCAAATTGGAGGCTTTTCATTTCTGTCATTTTCTGTGTTGAAATCCCAAGGCTGCAGAGCCACTGAATATCCATTTTAACTCTGAATTACTATGGGTAGAGTTAAGAAAATCATCGCTATTCTTTCCTGTCTGACTTATGTCCTCATGATAAACATTGAGAACTCCAAATGCTTTTTTTTTTTCTTTTTAAACTGTTGTGGATTCTGTGGTATGCTCAATGATTATTGCTCAATAGCTGTTAGTGCAGGAATGTTTTCTTTGTGGTTGCTCTCAGGTGAAACTATTTGTGTATTAACTGTCTTTTCCTGCAACCACTCCCATACTTTTTGTTGTTAGAAATATCATGACCTTGGTTAACTTGCTTTATAAAGTGGACACAGTAGAAAAGAAGATATCATCGTACCTGTACAGCATCACACAGAAGTAAAGATTTTGTCATCACTAGCAAACAAGCTGGTGAAAATATTTTTGCTGGCTTAACTACATTTAACTTCTCTGGGGAAATGCCATTTTCAGACTGCAAGGCTGAAACACTACATACTGCTCTGAGGTTTCCATCTTTGGGTATGGATCAATATAGCTTATTATAGATCTGTTTGGGTATGTTTCATACTGCAGTCTGTTCTCATCTCAATTCCAGCTCAAATAGCTTAACACAAGCTCAGGTATTGTTTACTGGGAGAAAACAGAAATATCTAACTCGCTGTTTCAACTGCTTTCCAGGAGTTGATGATTTTACCATTTCATAATATGCTTAGTAATGAGCCAAGTTGGAAATTCATTTCATGTCTTTGAACTTGTGTTGAGTGGAAATCACAAATAAAAAATATTGTGATTAATTTTAAAGAGCTAAATAGTCCAAATCCTTGAAATGACCCCTTAAATTTGCTACATATCCTGATGGAAAAACCCTGCATTGTGTTCTGGTGATCTTGAGGCAAGCATGCTTCCAGGGCAAATATGAAAAGAGGTAGGCAGGGTAGAGACATTCCTTTATAAAGAGACTGGGGAAACTCTACCTGCAGCAGCTTGTATGTGTTTACCACTGCACCACAGGCAAAGAAAAGTTGCTCCATTTCTGACAGAAAAGAACAAGAGGTTTTCCAAACACTGATCAATATTTTGTCTGGGTAATCTTAAACTGAGTCTGAGTTTAAGTCATTTTAAATGAATTTGTCATACGTAGTTAAGTTTATTTTAAGTTGTGCAGTCAATAAAAATAAAATAAATAATAAAAAGAATCATAATAAGCTAACCAACCTCTGTGCTACCTTAGATCTAAAGGTTTTGTTTCAGGATTGTTTCAGGAGAACTGTCAACAACCTACAAAAGGAGCTAATTTTTTAAAAATGCCCTGAAGTGAGCATTGATTGGATTTTAGAGCTCAATATCCCTTTGAAAACATTTCTTTTTGGTGCTGAAACCCTCATAACTGACTTGACAAATGGCCCAAGGTTACTGCTAAATTATACATTATTGAGTAGTATGCCTTTACCCAGATGTACCCCAAAATAATCCTACTTAAGATAGGAATTTAACAGATTAAGCAATGAATATAAAATAACAAATCATGCCTAAAAAGAAATAAAAAAACAGTTTGTTTTAGCCACAGTGATTTTTAAGCATTCAGTGTTTTATTGAATGTGACCTGGGCTGGTTTAAACTGAACTGCATAAATATGTGATGACCCTGTCTGGTCCTGCCTCATCCTATGCTGTAAAGCATGGACTGAGAAGCAGTTTAGTTCATGAACCACAACAAAGATCCCCAAAGGACACAATAAAGAAAATGTGTGACAAGAAAAGAAGTAGAAAAGAATAAATGTTAGCTGAAAATACACTGAATGCATGCATTATGGAAAATGCCCCTAGGGAGCTGTAGGAAACCTTACATACTCATGTAATCACACACACACACACTCATTTTGACATCTTTGTAGGGAACTCCATTGACATAATGCTTTCCCTAGTCCCTTACCCTAACCCTAACCATAACCTAATTGTAACCCTAACCCTAAAACCACGTTTTGAGCCTCAAAAATGCTCAAACATGCCTTCAAATTTGTGAGTACCAGCGTTTTGTCCTCACAAATCATGGTTGGTCCTCACAACTATAGTTTTATGCAAATGTTTGTCCTTACAAAGATCTCTAAACAAGCACACACACACCCACACAGAAAGACATGCATTCCTTAGCCGTTTATCCTAACTGTAACATCTAATACTATATATGCCTAACCCAAATCCTGACTCAGACCAAATGTTGTCACTCCTAAGGTGTAAAACTTAAAGTGGCCCTCTCTTAGAAATATGATAAATACACACACGCACAAAACAGTCAGCAGTGTCTCATGAGCCATAATTGGCAGAGCATTTTGACCTTGTTCAGTGTGTTTGTGTGTGCGTATGCATGCATTTAGCGCTCATACAAGTTTCTAGGCAGGTTTAGACACCAGCCTGCAGGTCTCTGAAAATTCTCATTTAGCTGCGTAAGCATCTTTTTATTCCTACCATATTAAAATTATATGTGATGATGGATAGACCTTTTAATAGATGGAGCCCTTAGGCTCTTCCACCGTGTATGTGTGTGTGTGTCTGTGTATATGTGAGAGCTTAAGTGTGCCTGTGAGCCTGATTGCTGGTGTGGGGGGTGGGAGACTCCGATGGTGCTAAGAGGGAGTCAAAGTGAGAGTAGGCCTCCTGTAATTTAAGTGGGAAGCAGAGGCCTAATGAATGATGGGCTACAGAAAGCGAGAAAAGGCTGAAAAATGTAATACTGACCTTAAATCAAAAGATCTTAGAAAACACACTCTTGCTCTTGCTGCACCTTTTGCATGCTGTATACTAATGACTACTTTTTGTACAGTAGAATATATGCAGGCATAAACTGACACTATTTGCACCATGCCCCTATTACACATAACAGGCATAGCTACCTACTCTCACACACATACACTGGTTTCCAAAACCCACATGCCTTTGGATGTAGAGTGCTGAGAGGAGAATTGCCAGCGGCAAGAATTGTCCTATCTAATAACACCCTAAAATGGAGAGAAAGGGGAGTGAAGCAAAAAGAGGAGAAGAAAAAAGTGCAAAGTGCTGAATATGTATTTTAAGCAGAATGTGGCTAGTCAGGCAAGCGGGCATGACAGCATAACATGCGTGGACATCAGTGTACGCACATCCCTGCACACAAACATACACACACAGACATACTGATACACCCAGCGATGCACATGCACACCCATACAATGTCAGGCTAAAGGAATTGATGCCTGTTTTGATCTGCGCTGCTAGCAGTCTTTGTTCAAAGCTCTGGGGATATACAAAGACAGAAAATAGGCTGATCTCTCAGCCTGGGCAAACATACACACATTCAAATGTCCCACACTTATACACAATTGCAAGAACACACACTAAAACATTTGCATGCACACAGTGTGAGTTCCACATACCTCCATGTTCATAGCCTATAACACAGCCAAACACATGGTCTAAAGCATCCATAATAGGTTTCTATTTAATCTGTTTACAAAGTAGAGAAAAAGTAAAAATATTCAGTGAACAATTCCCTTATAGCAAAAACAAGTCACGTCGAACTGCTTCACTAGATGAGTAACATGCATGGAGGCTATTTTTCTGTATGGAAGATACTGATGAATATTCTAACAATCACAACAAGAAACACCACGGATTGCTTGGCTCTGTGTTCTGTGTCAACACAGTTTGCAATCTGTGTTATCCTTCATCTATTTCTCATCTTGCATCCAAGGAGCTAATTAGTGAGTAATGGTACTGATTCTTCTCAGTTATTATGTACAGAGTTCTGACTTACACCAAGTCTGCACTTTTTCCCATTTGGAAATATCTCACATTATGTGGACCCAGTAAACCCCAGTATTTAGGAGAATGACTGATTTTGTTCATGTGCTTCAAATGAGTGAATCAGTACATTCACAATCTTAGGTCAATTGGTCGGAATAATTCACCAAATGAAATTAGATTTTTGACTTACCATCCTCTTAGAATTTGTCTAAACTAAATTTTTCACTGAACGCAGATAAGTTATGTGAAACATTTCAGCATACTTCTTAGCAAACAATAAAAGCAGCCAGAATGAAAAGAACTGAAAAACACCCAGTCTTAATTTGTAAACTCTGCGGTACCGGGAGAGGCATTAGCAACATGTTTTGTTGCTGATTATAGCCAGATTTTGCATTAGATGTTCTCACTGTGGCACTGGGGAGGACAGTATTTCTTTGTCAGTCAAGTATTGCTTGTCAGTCCACTACTTAGGTTTATTGTTAAGATTGCTATGAAATTTGGTACATCCATTCCTTCAAAAGCACGAATTCTAATGACTTTAGAGACCTACTTTGCATCAAGTGCCAAATGTTTATAATTACAATGAGCAACTCTTAATTTTATGATAGTTTACCTCTGAAACTGCTGTAATGGCCAAATTAATTCATCCAGCTGTACTTCGGTTTTCAATTGAACTTTCTAAAAATGCACGGAGTCAACCTTGTTTTTTTAACATCATTTCATCTTCACCTCTGTGAAACAGAACTTTTTACTTCACCTTCCCAGGGGGCTCTTTGGAGCAGCAATAAAAATATTTGATTTCGGACATGGTTGGACAGCATGTAATAAGAACTAGTTCTGTGATATTATGGATAACAGCGATGCAGAAATATGAAGAATATCAGCATTATGTTAATTCAGAAGTTGACATGGTCAGTACCCCCTGAGTGGCAAAACGGTAACAGTTAGTAATTGCTATCATGCATTCACATTAACAAAACACTGACAGCATGGCTAGATGGTTATGAAACCTAAGGAGTATACTGTATAAGATACCTAAAGACAAAAGAGAAACAAAGTGATATCCTTTCTAAGGGACTACTTTAACTAACCACATCATTTTCTGAATAGAATAAAATACCAAAAAAGTGAAGATTTTCTTAGTGTGAGTGTCCAACTGTGTAGCTGTACGCATCACGAACATCAATTTCTGAACATATTTTGATGTCTGCAGACCGCTGATCGTTCAGCAGTATACAGATCATTGACATTTCTTGCTTTTTCTCCTGATGTTGCAGCTTTACTGCTTAGAAGGGAGATGGTGAGGCCAAATGCTATCGTGGGAAAATCGTTGACAGTTATTCTACTGAGGCTTCAATTCTCATCCCAGCTTCCAATGAGTGCCACAAGATCTACATTGTCATGAAGTAGAAGAATATTGTGTTTTGGTAAATCATAGCTTGAAGCTGTAGTTGAAAGATTTGTCTGAGGCTGTAATCTTGGCTCTTGTACATATTTGTAAACATCCATCCATCCATCCATCCATCCAGGTTTTAGTTAAGCCATTTTTAGTTTAATTGTTTTTGATATAGGTCTGTTGTTTGATTTCCTGAGCATTGAGCACTGAGCATTCAGTGAGTCAGTGTTCACCCTGGACAAATGACAGTTAGAAACTGGGAATTCTGACTATTCCTTACTTTTGGGAGCAGAAAAAAAGGTGGGGCAGCTAAAGCTGATAGAAGCAAAGGCAAGTTATGACAATGTAAAGCTAAGCCTGACACCCTGATTGGAGGCTCATCAAAATGTATGCTATTCAAACACATCAGTTTGGGTGTTGCTCTGTAAACACATTTTATTTAGGTGATAACATGGTCTTGCTTTCAACATTATTAAGCCAAATATTAACCCCCACTCATCCTAAGGTTCTGAGATTACCAACCTTTCCTTCCACATCAATCAAATACTTTGTTTTGTTCTTGCCTTTTATAGGTTTGTTTTCATCTTTGTCATGGAAAAGCAGATTTTGCATGTACTGACCTTTGTGAGGAATGACAATAAATGTGGACTGCTGTTTGTGTTGCAGCTATAGACAGTCAGGTAATAGGGTGTGTTATATAGTTTTTGGCACAATAAAATATGAACTTATCATCATCCATAAAGACCATTCACAAGATTTTTTTTTTTTTTTAGTTTGCCAGATATTAGCATTCATATTCAGTTTTAAAATTTGGTGCATAAATGCTGTTCCTTACAACATGTATTTAATATTTAAGCAATGCAGAGCTATGATTTCTTTTTTACTTCTTATAAAGTACATGTGAGACAGGTAAAGAGAGCAGAACTGTCAGGGTGTCAACTTCTGAGTTACACTTAGATATTGTGTTTCCATAGACTCCAGCATCCCGCTTTAAAGTACTGTGCTGTCCAAAGCATTACTCATAGCAAAAAAGCCCTATTTTGGCTATATTGTCAGCATCTCATTATTTACAAGTCATTGTCTTTTCTTTTCTTCTGGCTTTCTTGCTCTTATTAAATATTTCCCCATAATTTCCCTTAAATAAGTAACTGTGAGAGCAATAATCTGCATTTTGGCCAGTAGGTATAAGTTAAAAATAGTTATTAGTTAAAATCTTGCACATACACTCAATTGTGATACTTCAGCAGATCCTGTAGTCTCACAGCCACAAAACCAGCACAACATAGTAATTGCTAAATATTACCTCAGATGGAACCTTAGAAGTGAAGCAAGAGGACTTGCAGCATAGCGCCACATTAACCCATGTCTTAAAAGGATTTGTAGTACTTTGCCTCCGTTTAAGGAACTTTAGATCTTTAGATTCTTTTCTATCATGCAATATCACTAACCTGAACTAATTCCTGGAGAATTGCTGTTGTTTTAAAGGAAAAGGGAAGTTACAACAAATTCTGATTTGATTGACTTTGCACGTTTACTGCACTCATGTGCATTTAATTGAACTTAAATTATTCACATTATTTCTTACAGCCACCCCGCTTGTAGTACCTGAAAGTTTTGCACAGCACGGTATATTTACATTTTGATTCATCACCAGCTATGCTTCTACTTGAAAAAATTTAATCTTTGGGTGATGTCTGTGCCTATGACTAAATTATGACCAAGGTCCATATTGAAACAGATGATTAGAGGATAGACTTACTGGTTTATATATGCCGGATACCATGCTGGCTGTAATGTGTATCATTTACTGTGCACAAACATCACATGGTAAATGGGATGTTTAATGTTTAAAAGGTATATTGGGCCTGCTGCCTTGAGTCATTTACAATATTTCATTGGCTCATCATCTGGCAACACCAATTTATTTTCTGTGCTTGATGCCTGCAGGAACACTTAAATTGTGTTTGTATTTCAATTTATAAGGAGCAAGCGTAAAATTGTGGTAGTACTGAGTAAATGTATGAATGCGTAAGTGTGGTATGCATAGGCGTGCATAGTGTGTTCTTGTTGGTGTATGTCTGTGGCATGGAAAATGAAGATGAGAGGCAGAGGTGAAGCATGTTTTTCTTATGGCTCAGGATCTCTGCCTTTTGGGGAATTCCCTCGGCAGCACCCCCACTGAACACTGAAGCCCTGAGGCCACATTACTCACACACACACACACACACACACACACACACACACACACACACGCGCACACACTCACATCTTTAACAAATCCACACGTAAATCCAGACATACAGAATGCATCCCAGGCACAATCCCAGGCTATTTTAAATATTCAGTTGGTGCTTATACAGGGACATAAATGTTATCAATATTAAAAAAGGTTCAAAACAAAAAAAAAAAGATTTCTATTTTAGAGTAAAACTTGACATTGTCTGACAGCTGACCTATGTGACAACTGATTCACACATGCACGCAAATCCACTTTCTTAGGTGAATAAAATGTTTTTTCTAGTTTTCCCCAAAGACATGTCTGCATACATTTAACCTTTTTTTTTTTTTTTTTTTTAACCCCAATTTTTTTTTTTTTTTTTTAATTTTTTTTTTA